>JARQOD010000178.1:0-194924 GCA_033576555.1 Oophaga sylvatica | reverse complement strand
AAAAACCCAAAAAAAAACCAAAAGCCCCCAATGGCCCCCCAAGTAGCCCACCTAAAAACCGCATCAGCACCTTTCCGGGTTTGAGATGGGGTTTTAAAAGAGGTTTGGCAATCCCCCCAAAAAAAAAAAAATTTTTTTATGAATTTTTTTTAATAATAAAATTTTGGCAAACCCCAAAAAAACCTCTGTTTTTGATTTCACACCAATAGGTTTTGGGCCAATCCTGCCCCCAGCTTGCACTTTAACAGGGCCCATCTAAAAAACCCTTTTCCCCACGGGAAAAGACAATTTTACCCAAAAAAAAACAAAAGTTTTGGGACAGCAAAACTCACATTTCTCCAGCTTAGAAAAAAAGCAAATTATCACCCCAGTAACTGTAACACTTCACGCACCCCTCCGCCAATGGCCCCCAAAAAATTTCCGGGGATAAAAATAAAAATGTCACCCAAAATTACACAACCACACTTTTTCCCGACCCCCCCCCAAGGGGTCAAGGGTTGGGTTCATTAAAGATTCAAAAAAAAAATCCCCGGAGCATGGGGAAGCCCAAAAATAAAGGCCCAATGCCCCCCAAAAAAAAAAATTAAAAAAAAAAAAAAAAATGGGGGCCCGGGTGGGTGGGGGGTTTTAAGGGGGGGCCAGTCTTCCATTCACCCCCCTCCTTCATGCAAAAAAATTGGGGGCCCTCGAAGAGATTTTTCGAAAAACCCCCTTGGGCCCCCCATTTAATTAAATTTAAAACAAATCGGGAAAATCAATGGCAGGGGGAAAGGGAAATTCCCTTTACAGAAATTTTTTTTTTAATTTTTCTCACGAAATTTCCTAGACAAAGGCCTTTTAAACCCGCCGCCTTTTTTTTTAAAAAAAAAAAAAACCCAAACCGCCACAGGAGTTTTTTTAAAGGGCCTAATGTGCCCGGGGGCCCAAGCTTTTTTGTTGTATTTTTTCCAAAAGCCTTTCTCTCGGTAGTTAAAAAATTAAAAAAACCCCTTTTGGGGAAGATTCGCTAAAAGGGCAAATTAAATTTTTGACAACCCCATTTTTTCTTATGAGGAGGCAATCCCGGTTTTTCCCTTTTTTGGGAAAAAAATTTTCCCAAAAATCCTGAATGGGGTACGGGGAAAAACCCCCCTTTAATTTTACGAGAAATTTACGCCCTTAAACAACACTTGTCTTTAAAACAATTGGGGCCCCAGGATTAATTTCTTTTTTTGGGCCCAAATCCCAAAACCGGATTTTTGAAATTTTTTTCCAGGGAAAACCCAAAAAAATCCCCGGGTTTAAAGGGCAAATTTTTTAAAAAAATCCCAAAATTTCCCCAAATTCTCTTGATAAAACCCCCATTAATTGGGTTAAGGGAAAAATTCCCCAAGGATATGGTGATTAAAATTTTTCAAGGGGCAACCCCCCACAGACACCCATTTTATAAAAAGAAGATTAAAAATTTTCCACAAATACCCGAAACTTTTTTTAATTTTCCTTTTCCTCAACAGCGGGGGTTTTTAGAAAAAAGAAGACCCTTTATTTTTTTAAACAAAGCTTTGCGGGGGCCGGGCCCCCTTTTTTTTTTTTTTTTTTTTCATTCGAAGAAAAACAGTTTTAAGGGAATTCCCTAGATTTACCACAGTAGAAGAAACCAAACCTTAAAAAAAATTCGGGTTTTTTTTTCCCGGGGGGGTTTTTTTTCTGTTTTTTGCCCCAATTTCCGGGGGGCTCTGCTTTTTTAGTACATTCCTTCTCCAAACCTGGAGCTGTCAAAGAAAACTTACTTTTTTTTAAACCCCCTTAAAGCAGTCTAAAAACCAAAACCCTTTTTTTTGGGCCCAATTGCTTAGCCCCTTGGCAAGTTAGGGGGGTTTTTGGGAAAAACCCAATAAAAAAAATTTTTTAAAAACCCTTTCATTTTAATCCAAAAAGGAAAAAATTTTTTAAAATTTGCTAAATTTTTTTCCCCCCCCCACCGGGGGGCCCACCTAGGGAAAGGGGAAAATTTCCCAAATTTTTTTTTCCCCTTTTTTACGCCCCCCCTGTCTAAAAAGTAAAAATTTTTCTGCCTCAGCTGATTAAAAACCCCCCCCCGGATCTCATACAACCCCCCTTTTTTAAAAACCCAAAGAAAAAAAAACCCCCATTCCCCCCAAAGGGGGGAAAAACGGGCCTTGCGGGGGAAAAAGGCCCGTTATTGGGGTTTTTTGCGAAAAAAGCCCCCATTAAAACCCCTTTTGCGTTTTTGGATTCACCCCCAGGGAAAATTTTGGGTTTTCGGAAAAATACAACAAGCAAATTTTTTTTAAAAAAAAAAAAAAAAAAAAAATTTTTTTTTTTTTTTTTTTTCCCCAAAAAAAAAAAAATTTAAAAATCAGGCAAATGTTCCCTTTTGGGGCCCCCAAAAAAATTTGGCTCCAAAAAAAACCCCCCTTCTTTTTGGTTTTTTTTTTATCTCAAAAAACCCTCCAGAAAAACCCCCGGGGCGGGTTTTTTTAAAAAAAACCCCCCGAACCGCCCCCTTGGGGGGGAAAAAAAAAAAAATTTTTCCCCCTTAGGATTTTTTTTTTTTTTTTTTTTTTTTTCTGAATTTTTTAACGAAAAGAAAAAAAGGGAAAAGGGGGGGGAAACCTTTTTTTTGTTTTCTTCCCTTTTTTTAAAATTTAATCCGGGAAAAAAACCCCCCTTTTTAAAAACCCCTTTTTGGGGGAAAAAAACCCCCGGGCCCCCAGGGGGAACCCCTACGACGGGGGGGGGGGGGAAAAAAAAGGGGGGAACCCCCAAAAAACGAAATTTGGGGGGGAAAAAAATTAAAAAAAACTTTCCCCAAAAAAAGTTTAAAAAAAAAACGGAAAAAAAGGGCCCCCCCCCCGGGTTTGCTTAGGTAGGAAAATTTTAAAAAAAAACCCCCAGCAAAGCCAAAAGGGGGGGGAAGCCAGAAAAAATAGGGACAAAGGTCAGGGGCCCCCAAAAAAAACCCCTTGAAACAAAATTTTAAAGGGGGGGTTTAAAAAAAAAAAGGGGAAAAAAGCAAATTTTCCCCGGGCCCCCACCCCCCCCAAAAAACCCCTTTAAGGAAAAAGCCCCCAAAACAAAAAATTGGGGGGGGGGGACAAGAAGAAATACAGACGGGGGCCAAAAATAGTATAAAAAAAAACTTTGGGGGGGCCCAAAAAACTCCCCGGAAAAAAAAGGGGGGGGAAGGGGCCTTAGGGGAAATAAAAAAAAACCCCCCAAAAAATACCAACTTATTTTTAAATTTCAAAAACACCTGAGATCACACGCCCCTTTTAAAAACCAAAAATTTTAGTTCTCTGGTGTCACAAAACTAAGCCGCAGCCACTGAAATAACTGGAAAAGGCAAATGAATAAATAACAGTGGCTCAAATAAACTGATGAGGAGCACAAGCCCCCGGAGGGGACCTGGCTGACCTCCACAGAAGTGCAGGGAACAATGCCAAAAGCAAGCACAAAAATAAGAGCAGAAAATATCTTATCTGATAGCAGAAGATGCAGGCAAGACTCAGCAAGCTTCCAAATGTACCAGGAACCACAGTTGAGACAAGAACAATTGATCACCGGCAACCATGATGGGAGGGAACCTCCTTATATAAAACCAGTCTGTAACTCCTGATTGCCAATCCTCATTGAATGGTTCAGTACTGTTTGTAACCACCAAGGGAGCTTCTGCTCAGAATTCATTTCTAACACATTCACAACAGTACCCCCCCCCTTGAGGAGGGGTCACCGAACCCTCATTTGGGCAACCAGGTTGGTCAGGTATGAGCTCTGTGATACACACGGATCAGTCTCCAAGCATGGATGTCCGAAGCAAACACCCAAGAATTGTCCTCCTGACCATAACCTCTCCACTTAACCAAATACTGGAGTTTCCGTCTAGAAAAAACGAGAATCCAATATTTTCTCAACCACATACTCCAGATTGCCCTCAACCAAAACAGGGTCAGGAGGCACAGCCATAGGAACCACTGGCTCGACAAACCTCTTCAATAAGGACTTGTGGAACACGTTATGGATCTTAAATGTCCCTGGAAGAAGCAAACGAAAGGAAAACAGGATTAAGAATCTCCAAGATCTTATAAGGTCCAATGAACCTAGGCTTAAACTTAGGAGATGCAACTCTCATAGGGATATTTCTTGAGGACAACCAGACCAAGTCCCCACTTGAAACCCGAGGACCATCAGTCTATGCCGGTTTGCAAACCGCTGGGCCCTCTCCTGAGAGAGGGACAAACCTCTCCAATACCTGGTCCCAAATCTGCTGCATACGCTCCACAACAGAGTCAACACCTGGACAGACAAAAGCCCCGTCTGTCCCGAAGAAAATCGAGGGTGAAACCCAAAATTGCAGAAAAATGGAGACTTCAAAGTGGCAGAGCTAGCCCTATTATTAAGAGCAAACTCAGCCAAAGGCAAAAAAGAGACCCAGTCATCTTGATCAGCAGACACAAAGCATCTCAATAAGTCTCCAATGTCTGTTTGTTCTCTCAGTTTGTCCATTGGTCTGAGGATGAAAAGCCGAGGAGAAAGACAATTGAACACCAAGTTTAGAACAAAAGTCCTCCAAAATCTGGAAACAAACTGGACTCCTCTGTCAGACACAATGTTCTCAGGAAATGCCGTGTAACCGAACCACGTGCTGAAGAACAAAGGCACCAATTCGGAGGAGGAAGGCAACTTAGGTAATGCACAAGATGTATCATTTTGGAAAACCTATCACAAATCACCCAGATAACGGTCATTCTCTGAGAAACAGGAGGTCGGAAATGAAATCCATAGAGATATGGGTCCATGGTCTCTTGGCACAGGCAATGGCATCAAAACCACTAGAGCGAGAGCAAGGCTTGGAGCGAGAGCAAGTCCCGCAGGACTGCACAAATTCCCTGACATCACGAGACAAAGTAGGCCACCAAAAGGACGACTAACCAAGTCTCTGGTACCAAAAATTCCGGGATGACCGGCCAACGCGGAACAATGAATCTCAGACAATCACACTCTTTTTCCACCGGTCTGGGACAAACAATTTCCCAATAGGGCAGCGCTCGGGTTTATCCTCCTGACACCCTTCCAGAGCCAGTCTCAAATTGGGCGAGATGGCGGAAAGAACTACACCCTCTTTCAAAATAACAGCAGGATCAGATAACTCAGGAGAGTCCGCAAGGAAACTCCTCGAGAGGGCATCCGCCTTAACATTCTTAGTGCCAGGAAGAAAGGAAACCACAAAAATTAAAACGTGTGAAAAACAAAGGCCCACCTGGTGTAAGGTTCTATGTATATATTCCTGAAACTCAGTTTGTTCGTCAGCCATTTTACTTTCTGTCTTGCTGCAGCTATCTTGCCTCAGTCAAAATGGAGTTTTCCAGCTTGCATGTTCCCGCCCTGATTCTCTCCTTTGCTTCTTAAGCAGCCACAGCTGAGCAATCAGTGCTTCAGAATCTAGCCTGCAGTGAACCTGTGACTTGACTCCTGTAAGCCTTGGACCTTGTACTCCAGCTATTCCTACTGAGGAACTCTGAAGCACTTGTGGACTCTGAACCCTGCTCTTTGAAAGACCCACGTTTGCATGGACTTACGGTAACAGAGAAGAAGATCCTGAATCTGTATTGGAGAGTGATTGCTGAGCTTGGATTACTCTGGCCTGCTGTGTCTCCTGTTTCTGTGTCTGCAAACTGTGTGACTATTTCTGCCAACTTGTATGAAGTAATACAGGACTTTTCTATATCAAACCTGTGTCTCATGTATGTTCATCGCACCCAAGCACAAGACGCTATATGAACTGTACTACATACATTACAAGATTCTGAAGCCAAAACGTTAGTGTCTGCTGGGTCTGGAAGGCTGTGTCTGCTGTACTGTGGATATCAGACGTCCGGTTGTACTTTCTGTGATGACAGTGTTGTGACTTCTCACAACCATTCCAGGTGAGCAATTCCCTTAAGTTTTTTCTTTTTGCAGTGTTACCACAGGTAAACACTATTGTTTTTTTTTTTTCCCTTCTTTTCTCTTTTTGTCTGCTGTAACTCTGGATATCAGATGTCTGGTTGAAACTTTCTGTGATGATAGTGGTTGTGACTTCTCACAACCATTCCAGGTGAGCAGTTCCCTTAATTTTTTTTTCTCTCTGCAGTGTTGCCACAGGTGAACACTATTGTTTTTTTTTCTCTCCTCTTCTTCCAGTAATCCTGTCTTAAAAGATCTGCAAAATGGAGGCCCGCATAAAGGAACTTTGCGGAGTGACTGATAATATCCTTGCAGATTTGCAGAATATAAAGACCCCGTTTTACAAATCTACAGGACCTCAATAATCACAATTTGCAAGTGGTTGGACAGACTACCCAGGATTTGCGAGCCAGGATTGAGGTTCTAGAGGGGCGAGTCCAGGCTCCTGCCGTAGCCCCGAGTGCTGGGATTCCCAAGTTGCCCCCTTTTTGTTTTGGCGGTGAACGTGAGAAATTCAGGGGATTTATTAATCAATGCAATCTTTTTTTTTCTGCACATGCTTCACAATTTCCCACTGAACGATCTAAGGTGCTTATGTCTCGACCACGCACCACAATTGTGGGTTTCCAGGGCAATGGGGTACTCAGAGCCGAGCCCGTAAAGTCTATGGGATTTGTCACAGGTAGCGGTGGCTCGGTCTGTGGCCCTAGCGGTCTGGCGTATGTTGGGGGAATATTTACAGGGGATAGATATATGTACAGTTCGTGACGCCACCTGTAGTCTTCTGGTAATTTATACCAGCGCTGCTGTAGAGCTCTGAGGGATGGTGAGGCAGCTAGATGTCGGGTCCCCTACAGGTAGGACTCTTCCCTCAGGTCGGTAGTTAAGGCAGGGTTGTGCAGGCATGCAAGTAAATAACTCAGTCTCACACGGTCAGCGTCTTTCCATACCTTTACTTGTAAGATGGTAAGGCAGGTCCCAGGGAGCTGATCCAAGGAGAATGTATTTCGAGATAGCAGCTGGACAAGTTAGGGGCCTCCTTTACTTTCACAACGATGAGTACAACCAGCCTGAAGCGTAGTTCCCTCTATAACTCCAGCTATTCCAAAGCTGTACTGCCCAGTCAGTTTTGTGGTCGGAGCCTTCCTGTGAGAGAGCTGAATTCCTATCTTGCTGATCAGGCTCAAAGTCTTCACTCTCCCTGACCCCAGTTACGTACCGACTATTTAGGGGCTGCTTTCCGCTACCTAAGGTCCGGTAAGCCTCTGGGTTTCCTACCACCATGCATGAAGCTATGGTGATGCTTCGGTCTCCAGTGACCGGTAACAATGTGCAGGACTTCTCCAATCCTATTGCACTCAGAATTTCTACCACTGTGCCTTTCGCCTTGTCCTCGCTGGTAGCATAAGCATTTCTCACTTCACAGGTTAACAAAGTCAGTCCCTTACTTAATTCCTTTCTTGAGCTTGTTGCCAGACTCTCAGTAATCTTCCAGGCAGGAGCACGTCTCTGAACCTTCACCGTCCTTGGGACAGGAGACTGAAGTATATCTGCAACTCACTTCCCTCTTACTGCACAGACTGCACTTCCTGACTCCTTCGAGTCCAGGCTAGACTGACTGCCTCTGCTGCATGTGACTAGACTATATATATATACCTGTGGGCGTGTCTAAGTGTGTGCTGAAATGAATGTTCATTGAGCATTAAACTGCTATCTCTCCACACATCCTCCAGGGTACTGCGTGTGCCTTACACCAGGGCTACACATTCCCCCATGGTAAATGACAGCACTCCCGGGCTGTAAAATACAAAGAGACAATTTTGTTTATGCATTAAACATCAACATTAAACATTAATTCGTCCCATCCGGGAGGTAAGGATGTCTTGAACGTTGCAAACAAAACATTATATATAGAAATGTACAAATATTAAATAACATTTTCATATAAATAGACAATATACTTGTGAAGGACCCGCACCAAACCTTCAACGTGGGTCCTGGGTGGGCTGCAGGACATCCAAATGCAGACCTCACTCAGTGCCACACCACACGGGTTTTGTATTCAGAGGTAATTGTGCTGGTTTTATGTAAAACCAAGATTAGGCACCGAAGCGCAACTATATACAGGATAAGTTCTGGGCTGGCACAGTCCTCAACCTCGAAGTCCATTGTAAAACAAAGACACATTATATCAAATCACATTATAATAAAGTGCAAAAACTTTTTATCTGATTACCCAGCCGGGCATTCTATTTTTGGCAATATATATATACGTATATACACATTTAACTTGTGCAAAAATTGGCAAACATTCTTAAACTTTTTACAACATTACTTATGGTAGACCCCTGTATGGATCTTACCGATTTTTACTGTTTAACTATTTCAAATACATTTTCCACCCCGGGGGCTGGAACAATGCGGTGATCCCTAGATCCCAGAACTAACAAGTCGTGACCTGCTATTGGGGTTTGAGTTGCCACAGTTCTTGTGCGAACCTCTAGGGGCGCAACGGGTACATTCTCCTTGCGAGACACCGATTGCGTTTCAATCTGAGTCACAGTTAACGATATTGATCGTGTCATGGATTGCGATGGAAACTGGGTCGCATGTTGCGATGTAGAAGGATAACGGTATACAGGTGTCGCTTCCACTTGCGAAGTACCTGCAGGGGGCGATGCTGGGGCACGGCCAGGTGCTGTTTGAGCTGGAGACAGGGACGCTGCGGTAATGGTGACGTTACCTGCGTCTGGGACGGGGTCACGGACGATGGTGACGTTAAGGGCATACCATCCCTTCATTCCCCAGTGCCGTGTATACGTGACAATGTCTCCATTAACTAAGTCCCTCCCGGGATGACCTTGCGGTAGGTGGGATTCTACATCACGTCTGCTGACAAAGACCCCTGGGTAGAGGCCCGGTTCTCTTATGAAGCCCCAGCCCTTCCGGAGCTGGAACTCAGTCACACACCCCTGCCGCCGCGGTTCCCTCAGGGTACCTTTCTCTCTCCGGACACTCTCCTTGTCCGCGATCAGCTCTGCATGCTGCCGCTGACGGTTCCGCTGAGCTTCCCGCTCTTCCTCCTGCTGGCGTTTCTGCTTCTCCTCACGACGCTGCCACTCATATTCCCACTGGGCGGTGTAGGCGACGTCATCCAGGCGCGCCATCTCGTCCCAGTCCACGTCTGGTAATGACGGACAGGACCCCTCCGGTGTCGGGGATCGATCATCTGCTGCGGCCTCCTGGCCGGGCGGGCGTTCCGGAACTGGCGGTACCTCCTCAACCTCCTTCGCCTCCACCGCTTCACACCGGTGGGATCAGGATTGGTACTTTCGGGGGCAGCCTCCGGTTGCTCCTTTGCCTTGGGCAGCAGAAGTTTTGGTAACTCCAGACGTAGGGGATCATCGAAGGGGGAGAACACCGCGTCCCACAGCCGCCGCTGCTCCAGGGTACGCCGGCGTCTCTCGATCTCTTCAAATCCAGGTTGTGGCAAAATCATCTTTCTTAGTCGTGCATTTTCCTCTTTAACTTCCAGCAATGCTTGCTGCAGGTGCAGGACCACGGATGACTCCGGTGCTGGTGGCAGCTTGGCTGGGGCACGGGGCCTGCCTTCCTCCGCTTCCCTGCTCGGCTGCACACGTCCTGCTTCCATGATGTTCCAGAAGATTCTTTCTTCTTCCTCCAGAGACGTCCGGTCTCTTCCGTGGAGGCGGGGTTTGCGTCTCCTCCTCTTTGCAGGAAAGGTGAAGAGGAGGCGGACCTCCTTTGCTGTAGGGCAGGATCGCATATTGTAATAGCACTTTGAGAGGGCAGGCATTCTCTTCGCGCCACTGGGGGTACACGCCCACGAAGGTACGCCCACCTTCTTCTCCAGCGCCTGAGGGCGCGAATATGGCGACAAAGATGGCGATTTTTGGCGCCAAAAGTGCAAACAGTCCTTTTCACAAAAACAACTCCATAGGCACACAGGGCTCGCAATTTTGCGAGTTTCGCATCCTGTTCGTGACGCCAAAATGTCTCGACCACGCACCACAATTGTGGGTTTCCAGGGCAATGGGGTACTCAGAGCCGAGCCCGTAGAAGTCTATGGGATTTGTCACAGGTAGCGGTGGCTCGGTCTGTGGCCCTAGCGGTCTGGCGTATGTTGGGGGAATATTTACAGGGGATAGATATATGTACAGTTCGTGACGCCACCTGTAGTCTTCTGGTAATTTATACCAGCGCTGCTGTAGAGCTCTGAGGGGATGGTGAGGCAGCTAGATGTCGGGTCCCCTACAGGTAGGACTCTTCCCTCAGGTCGGTAGTTAAGGCAGGGTTGTGCAGGCATGCAAGTAAATAACTCAGTCTCACACGGTCAGCGTCTTTCCATACCTTTACTTGTAAGATGGTAAGGCAGGTCCCAGGGAGGCTGATCCAAGGAGAATGTATTTCGAGATAGCAGCTGGACAAGTTAGGGGCCTCCTTTACTTTCACAACGATGAGTACAACCAGCCTGAAGCGTAGTTCCCTCTATAACTCCAGCTATTCCAAAGCTGTACTGCCCAGTCAGTTTTGTGGTCGGAGCCTTCCTGTGAGAGAGCTGAATTCCTATCTTGCTGATCAGGCTCAAAGTCTTCACTCTCCCTGACCCCAGTTACGTACCGACTATTTAGGGGCTGCTTTCCGCTACCTAAGGTCCGGTAAGCCTCTGGGTTTCCTACCACCATGCATGAAGCTATGGTGATGCTTCGGTCTCCAGTGACCGGTAACAATGTGCAGGACTTCTCCAATCCTATTGCACTCAGAATTTCTACCACTGTGCCTTTCGCCTTGTCCTCGCTGGTAGCATAAGCATTTCTCACTTCACAGGTTAACAAAGTCAGTCCCTTACTTAATTCCTTTCTTGAGCTTGTTGCCAGACTCTCAGTAATCTTCCAGGCAGGAGCACGTCTCTGAACCTTCACCGTCCTTGGGACAGGAGACTGAAGTATATCTGCAACTCACTTCCCTCTTACTGCACAGACTGCACTTCCTGACTCCTTCGAGTCCAGGCTAGACTGACTGCCTCTGCTGCATGTGACTAGACTATATATATACCTGTGGGCGTGTCTAAGTGTGTGCTGAAATGAATGTTCATTGAGCATTAAACTGCTATCTCTCCACACATCCTCCAGGGTACTGCGTGTGCCTTACACCAGGGCTACACACTTACTATAATTATGTTGCTTACCAACAAGGCTTTAATGTGGGCAAACCCTCTGATTGAGACTGAGGATGATTGTTTGAATCACCTTGATGATTTTATTTCAGCCATGGGGCAGGTGTTTGATGACCCCAATCGAGGTGCAACAGCTGAAGCAGCCATGTTAGCTTTGCGCCAAGGTAAGCACTCGGTAGCTGAATATGCCTTGGATTTCAGGAGATGGGCCCTTGATACCACCTGGGACAGTTCCGCCAAAAAATCTATTTTTCGAAAGGGGTTATCTCCACTGATTAAGGATGAACTTGCTCGTGCCGACCCTTCCACTGCGTTAGGTGACTTTATTAACTACTGCATCCATATTGATACTCGTCTGACTGAACGCAGGCAAGAGAGATGGTTCGAAAGCAATCGTACTAACCTTTTCCTACCTTCCTCTCCAGCTAAGGAACCTTTGAGTAGGATTACACGGGAACCTGAACCTGAACCCATGCAGGTAGACTCTTTACAACGACGGGTTAGTGATGCGCGCAAGGAACATCGTTTTAAGGAGAATCTATGTTTCTATTGTGGTAAGTCAGGGCACTTCATTATAAACTGCCCCAGCCATTCTCGTAAGACTACTGCAGCACTCATTCATTGTGAGTGTTGCGAGAGGGGATCTGTCAGGTCCGAGCCTCAGGCTCCAGAGAGATCTGCAGCAACAGATCTTGATTTCTCGGACTTAAACTCCGTTACCTCTGAGGACGTTGACTGTGTAAACGCTGCCATTTTCCAAGTTTCCTCAGCGGTGTCCCAGCTGAGTTGTAAGAAAAACAATTCTCATTGCTTTCTTTCCATCAAACTCTGGGTTGACTCAGCTTGGGTGTCTAGCTCTGCTATGATCGACTCAGGGGCAAGTGGAAATTTTATGGATGTCTCCTTTGCTCTGAAACAGGGAATACGTTCAGTGAAGAAGGCTACTCCAGTACAGATGGAAACTGTGGATGGCTCCCTGCTGACCTCTGGACCAGTGGATCAGGAAACAGAGCCTTTGAGGGTTCTTATGGGTAAAGATCATCAAGAGAAACTGTCCTTTATGCTTATCTCTTCTCCCCACTTTCCCATTATTCTAGGGCTACCATGGCTGCAGGCTCAGAATCCTACCATTAACTGGGAGACCAAGGAATTACACTTTCCAGAGAAACAGATGAGTCCAAAAGTTTCAGCTTGCTCTGTTCCTAAAGGAATCATGTCAGTCCCTGAACTACCAGCTGTATACCAGGACTATGTGGATTTATGTGACAAAAAGAACGCTGACCAGCTTCCTCCTCACCGTCCATATGATTGTCCAATTGAATTATTGCCTGGAGCAGAGATACCTTTTGGTAAGATCTACCCCCTGGCGGGGCCTGAGCTAAAGGCTTTAAAGGATTACATAGATGAAAATCTAGCCAAGGGCTTCATACGCCCCTCTTCATCTCCTGCAGGTGCACCCATCTTCTTTGTAAAGAAGAAAGATGGATCTCTGAGACCATGCGTAGACTATAGGGAACTCAATAAGGTTACTATTAGAAACCGTTATCCATTGCCTTTAATCCCTGAGTTATTGGAGAGAGTGCGACATGCCAAAATTTTTTCTAAACTAGATCTTCGTGGGGCCTATAACTTAGTCCGTATTAGACCTGGGGATGAATGGAAGACTGCATTCAGGTCACGCTATGGACACTTTGAATATCTAGTTATGCCTTTTGGTCTGAGTACCGCCCCAGCCACTTTCCAACACTTGGTGAATGACATCTTCAGGGATCTCCTAGATACATTCGTGGTAATTTATTTGGATGATTCTAATTTTTTCTAACTCCACAGAGGAACATCATGGACATGTGAGAATGGTCTTGGAACGTCTAAGACAAAATCATCTTTACATCAAACTTGAAAAGTGTGAATTCCATAGGACCGAAATTCAATTTCTGGGGTATGTACTGTCTACACAAGGAATTAGTATGGATGGAAGCAAAACCCAAGCCATCAAGGATTGGCCAAGTCCTAGAAATGTGAAGGAGGTACAGCGCTTCATCGGGTTTGCCAACTTCTATAGACGTTTCATTAGAAATTTCTCTGAGGTAGTGTCACCTATCACTCAACTTACCCGGAAAGAGTCTAGGTTTTCCTGGACTCCCCAAGCCCAGGAAGCATTTTCTCGTCTAAAAGATAAATTTACCACTGCACCTATCCTAGTACATCCCAACCCCGAGCTTGCCTTCATAATAGAGGTGGATGCTTCAGACTGTGCCGTTGGAGCTATACTCTATCAGAGAACAGGTGAGAAGAATGTCTTGCATCCCTGTGCCTTCTTTTCCCAGCAGTTGTCTTCGGCTGAGAGGAACTACGATGTGGGCAATAGAGAGTTGTTGGCCATTATTGCCGCCTTCAAAGAATGGAGACACCTTCTTCAGGGAGCTGCACAGCAAATAGTCGTCCTGACAGACCATCGTAACCTTGAGTTTATCAGGTCGGCTAAGTGCCTGACTCCTCGCCAGGCTCGCTGGAATCTTTTCTTAAACCAATTTAATTTTATCATCTCTTATAGACCAGGATCGCACAATGGAAAGGCTGATGCACTCTCTAGGATTTACTCAGCAGAGACACGTCCAATTACTCCTCCTAAGACTATTCTTCCTGACTCTAGATTCCTAGGAGTAATTCATAATCAAGACCTACTTAAGGACATCAAGGAAGCATACCATGCGGATTCCTTTTTGGCACAACCCCCAAGGGACGTAAGTCTTGTCTTTAAGAATGGTGTGTGGATTCAGGGACAACGCCTGTATATTCCTGAAACAGTCAGATTGAGAGTATTGCAACTCATTCACGATTCCAAGATAGCTGGGCATAGAGGAATTCTAAAGACACAGGAATTTCTTTCTCGTTTCTTTTGGTGGCCCACTTGCAGGAAGGATGTTTTGAATTATGTCACTTCATGTGAGGTCTGTGCAAGATGCAAAACACCTCGCTCCTCACCAACTGGTCTGTTACAGCCTCTTCTCACCCCGTCCCGCCCGTGGGGATCCATTTCTATGGACTTCATTGTGGAGTTACCAACCTCTCAGGGGAAGAACACCATTCCAGTGGTGGTTGACCGTCTAACAAAGGCAGCTCATTTTATCCCTTGTGTCGGCTTACCCACTGCAAAACAGACATCAGATTTGATGATTAAAGATGTGTTTCACTTACATGGAGTACCGGATGAGGTTATTTCGGATCGAGGGGTGCAATTCACTTCTAGGTTTTGGCAAAATTTCTGTGCAGCATTGGACATTAAAGTAAACCTTTCTTCTGCTTTTCATCCCCAGACTAATGGACAGACCGAACGAACCAATCAAACCCTGGAGCAGTATCTCCGCTGCTTTATCTGCCACCTACAGGATGATTGGGTGGATCTACTTCCATTAGCTGTGTTCTCGTATAACAACTCTCAGAGTGCCTCCACTAAACAGTCTCCTTTTTACTCTAATCTAGGTTATCATCCTAACATTCTACCACGATTTCCCATAGAAACGCCTTTACCAGCAGTGGCTGAAAGAATCACGTCTTTACAGAAGAATATGGATCTTCTAAAGGAAAATCTGGAATCGGCTCAAGAAAGGTACAAGAAAGCAGCAGATAAATTTCGTAAACCTGCACCAGCTTTCAAGGTAGGAGACTTGGTCTGGCTGTCAACCAGAAATCTTAAGTTAAGGATTCCATCGTCTAAGTTGGGACATAAGTACATTGGACCCTATAAAATCAGTAAAATTATAAGTGCCGTTGCTTGTCGTCTTCAACTGCCCAGAACTATGAGAATCCACCCTGTCTTTCATGTATCCCTACTAAAGGCTGCGACACCCAATACGTTTCCTGGACGTTCCTCTCCTTGCCCTGACCCAGTGCTAGTCGATGGTCAGGAAGAATTTGTGGTGGAAAGGATTTTAGATTCCAGGTTGTATAGAAATCAGTTACAATATCTGATTAAATGGCAGGGCTACCCAGTGGAGGACAACTCATGGGAACCGGTCAATAACGTTAATGCTCCTCGCTTGCTCCGTCAGTTTCATCAGAGGTACCCACACAAGCCTGGTCTGAGGTCATCCGGAGGTTGTCCTTAAGGGGGGAGTAATGTAAGGTTCTATGTATATATTCCTGAAACTCAGTTTGTTCGTCAGCCATTTTACTTTCTGTCTTGCTGCAGCTATCTTGCCATCAGTCAAAATGGAGTTTTCCAGCTTGCATGTTCCCGCCCTGATTCTCTCCTTTGCTTCTTAAGCAGCCACAGCTGAGCAATCAGTGCTTCAGAATCTAGCCTGCAGTGAACCTGTGACTTGACTCCTGTAAGCCTTGGACCTTGTACTCCAGCTATTCCTACTGAGGAACTCTGAAGCACTTGTGGACTCTGAACCCTGCTCTTTGAAAGACCCACGTTTGCATGGACTTACGGTAACAGAGAAGAAGATCCTGAATCTGTATTGGAGAGTGATTGCTGAGCTTGGATTACTCTGGCCTGCTGTGTCTCCTGTTTCTGTGTCTGCAAACTGTGTGACTATTTCTGCCAACTTGTATGAAGTAATACAGGACTTTTCTATATCAAACCTGTGTCTCATGTATGTTCATCGCACCCAAGCACAAGACGCTATATGAACTGTACTACATACATTACACCTGGCCTGTCTAGGATTAAGTCGCTTGACTGATTCCAGATAAACCAGATTCTTATGGTCCGTGAGAACCACCACCTGATGTTTGGCTCCCTCCAGCCAATGTCTCCACTCTTCAAAAGCCCACTTCATGGCCAATAACTCCCGATTACCCACGTCATAATTACGTTCAGTTGGAGAAAATTTTCGAGAGAAAAAGGCACAAGGGTTACTTTTAGAGGTCTCTGGATCTCTTTGGGACAAAACGGCACCTGCCTGTTAGAACCCTCTTGTTAGATTTTGTTTCAGTTGCTGGTCACTGTAACGCTGGTATTGTCTGTACTTTGTTTTCCAGCGTTACTCTGCATGTCTTTTGCATTAACCCTTTTGCTCCTTTCCCCCTAACCAGCTGGGATACTGTTGTCTGTTACCTGTATGGATGCTGCTCAGTTCCCAGCTCTGCTGCGTGGCCGTACTTGCGTGAGTGTCTCCGCTGCGTTGCATGACCACCCGCATGTGCGGTCCCTGACCTGCTGCAGAAGCCATCCGTAGGTTCCAAAGTCCTCTGCAATGGTGCATGATTTACTACGTGTGTGGCAGCAGCTTCTGTCAGGCGCCTGGCCTGCTGTGAGGACCATCCGTAGGTTGCAAAGTCCTCTGCAATGGTGCATGATTTACTACGTGTGTGGCAGCAGCCACTGTCAGTTGTTTCTCTGTAATGAGTTGTCTGGCTCTGCATAGGGGGCGCGGCCCACACCTGTCCTGCTTTTATGAGGATTGGGTGTGTACTAGAATTACTGCTCCAGCCTATCGCTGTGAAGCAGCTCATATATAAATTCCCCAGCCCTGATGGGGATTGCCAGAGCTTCACATTGAATCCACATTGAATTCCTGAACCTAGCCGTATGTGGTTGTGTGTTCAGCTCCTGCTCTGAGTTTGATCAGCTGTGGAGAGCTGATTCCCCTTGTCCTGTCTTGTGTTTCTGCCTGGGGCTGAGTACCCAGATCGCTGTTCCTGGAGGCTGCATATCCAGGCCTGTTCCTGTTGTATCTTGTTTCCTGAATCCCTGATCCTGGATCTAACCCGGTACCTGAATGTCTGAACTGTGTCTTGTGTTTCCGCCTATGCTGGGGCTGATTACCCAGATCGCCGTTCCTGGAGGCTGTATATCCAGGCCTGTTCCTGTTGTATCTTGTTTCCTGAATCCCTGATCCTGGATCTAACCCGGTACCTGAATGTCTGAACTGTGTCTTGTGTTTCCGCCTATGCTGGGGGCTGATTACCCAGATCGCCGTTCCTGGAGGCTGTATATCCAGGCCTGTTCCTGCTGTGTCTAATTACCTGAACCCCTGATCCTGGATCGCATCCTGTACCTGACTGTCTGAACTGTGTCCTCTGTATCATGTTCCTGAAATCCTGCTGTGTCCTGAACCCTGTGCCAGTGACTGTGAATCCTTGCTATATAACCTGAGTTCATCTTGGAAGGAGGAGTCTGGTGTGTGCTGAGTTTCCGTTACTCTGTGCTCAGCTTCTGTGCAATTCCTGGCCAGCTCCCGTTGAGCCTGGCGGGGCTTGCACCAGACCGCTGGGGTTCCTTTTCAGATCGATACTAGATGTCCGGAGTCCGAGGACCGTGTCCTCCCTGATGACCACTGCCTGATATCCGATGTCCGATGACCACTTCCAGATGTCCGGATCCTATCCATCTCTGCCTGATGTCCGGAGCCTGCCGATCGGTGCCAGATGTCCAGAGTCCGATGCCTGTGTTCCAGTCCGTGTTCCTGACTCCCTGAGATCCAATCCGTGTTCCTGATGTTCCTGTCCGTGTTCCTGACTCCCTGAGATCCAATCCGTGTTCCTGACTCCCTGAGATCCAATCCGTGTTCCTGATGTCCTGTCCGTGTTCCTGTGTCCCTGAGATCCAGTCCGTGTTCCTGATGTTCCGATGTCCTGCCGGTTCCTCCTTGGTCTACCCTGTGATGACGTCTGTCCTGGGTCAGTGTCTGATGTTCTCCTGCTGAGCCTGTGCTACGCCTGAGGCCTGAGAGAGAGGCCGTCCTAGTATGCCTGTGCCAGATGACCCTGGACTTCATCAACCCGTGATGACCCCGCCATCGTCTGACGTTCGTCCTGGGCCGGTGTCTGATGTTCTCCTGCTGAGCCTGTGCTACGCCCGAGGCCTGAGAGTGAGGCCATACTAATATGCCCGTGCCAGATGATCCTGGACTGCATCTACCCGTGATGACCCCGCCATCGTCTGAAGTCTGTCTGAGGTCGGTGTCTGATGTTCTCCTGCTGAGCCTGTGCTACGCCTAAGGCCTGAGAGAGAGGCCGCCCAAGTATGCCCGTGCCAGATAACCCTGGACTGCATCTACCCATGATGTCCTCCTGCACTCGTCTGTGATCCTGAGTCGTGTACCCTTCTCTGATGTGCGGAATCGGGAGCCCGGTCTTATGTTCTGTTTATGTACTGTGTTTCTTTAAGTAAACTTTATGTTTCTTCTTACCTGAAGTTGTGCGGTGTTGTCTAGTCCTGCAGGTCGCCACCTTGCCCACATGTTCAGTTGCCACGAATCCTGGTCGCTGCCCTTCCCTAGTCCGGGCAGGCCCGGGTCTCTCTCCGTGGTCCAGTGGGTCCACATTCTCTTACCATCTGGGACTCATGCCTCACGGTGTCGTGGACTGGCGGCGTGGGAGCATTGGCTAGATAGGCAAGCTATGCCATGTCCCAACGCCCCACAGCCGTGGGAAGCGTAACAGTCACATGACCTTTTTTCCCTATTTAGTCTGACTCCGCCCTTCTGGCTTTGCTGGACTTTATTGTATTATCTACTCTTAAGCTAGCCAGGTGCTTAGGTGCCTTACTCTGTCAGTTTTGCTTGATCTTAGGATCTCTTAGTATTTGTTTTCTGTTTTATATTCCCTGCTACACTTTCTGTTAGGAGGTGTCCACCTTTTCACCCAGTCCCTAGATCTTGTAGGGATTCCTTCCTCGCAACTATAGGTCTTCGTTCAGACTAGCTGAGAACTTTAGCGGGTCTGGTCGCAGGATCAGGTCCCCCGTTACATCGTAGGGATCCAGCTCAGTCCTATTGTAGGGACAGAATTCCCACCTTTCCTTAGTGCTTGTAGCAGATCATAACAGTAAGTCCAGCCCAAAGAAAAAAAAAAAAAAATCTCTAAGGAAAGATTTTCAGTTTCTATTATGGTGTCGGTTCGGGATTTGGCTGAACGCCTGCAGGGTCTCTCTCTGGAGGTGGCTGAAATCCAGCAACACGTGAGTAGTTGTTCTGGAGCTGATTTCGTGGAGCCAAAGGTACGTTTGCCTGATTTATTTTTTGGTGAACAACAAGATTTTTTTTCTTTTAAAAATGCTTGCTTGTTGTATTTCCGTTTGAGACCCAGATCCTCTGGTGATGAATCACAGCGCATAGGGTTCATAATGTCACTTTTGCGCAAAGAACCTCAGGACTGGGCCTTTTCTCTGCAGCCTAGTGATCCATGCTTTAGATCAGTGGATAATTTTTTTTCTGCTTTGGGGTTATTGTATGACGATCCGGATCGTGTTTCATCAGCTGAGACAGAATTGAGACGTTTGAGACAGGGATCAGGTAATGTGGAAAAATATTGTACTCACTTCCGAAGGTGGTCCACTCAGGTGGGGTGGAACGATTCAGCTTTGAAAAGTTTATTTCTTGCAGGGTTAAGTGAAAGGGTTAAAGATTTGCTGATTGCTTATCCCATACCTGGTAACTTGCAAGAGGCTATGCAATTAGCCATACGGGTGGATAGGAGACTGCGTGCAAGGGTTAATGAGAGTAAATCTGCCTTGTCAGCTCCAAGTTTGGAGAGGGAATGTACTGACATTGCAGAGCCAATGGAAATTGGAGCAATGACACCTCACTCTCGGGAAAAAGAACGCAGATTTGCTAAGGGCTTGTGTTTCTACTGTGGTAAATCTGAGCATTTCATTAAGAACTGTGCGCTTCGAATGAATAAAGAGAAAAAAAAAATGAGGTCAGTTTCGCCCGTATAGCTTGTTTAAACAATAAAGGTGTCTTTCTTTCTGCTACCACTGCTGGTGAGGAGGAATTAATGGAGTTTCGGGTATTTGTGGATTGTGGTTCAACTCTCAATGTGATTGATGGGAAATTTTTGGAAAAACTAAAATTAAAACCCAAACTTCTGTCTTCTCCTATTAATGTGGTGTCTGTGGATGGTTCTCACTTGAAAAATGTTACTCACCATATCTGTGAATTTCCTCTTACTATTAATGGTGTTCATCAAGAGAATTTGGATTTGGTAGTTTTGAATAATTTACCTTCTCCGGTGATTTTGGGGTTACCCTGGTTAAAATTGCACAATCCGGTACTGGATTGGTCTACCAATGAAATTAAGTCCTGGAGTCCCAATTGTTATGACAAGTGTTGTAACGGGCGTATTGCTGCTGTAGTTAAGGGGGAGTTACCTGTACCTATTCAGGATTTTTGGAAAGTTTTTTCTGATAAGGAATCGCAGGTATTGCCTCCTCATAGAGATTATGATTGTACTATTGAATTTGTCCCTGGAGCGACTCTTCCTAAAAGTCGTTTATTTAATTTGACTATTCCTGAGAGAAAGGCTTTGGAGGAATACATACAGACAAGCTTGGCCGCCGGTCACATTAGGCTTCCAAATCTCCTGTGGCGGTTGGATTTTTTTTTGTTAAAAAAAAGGACGGCGGTTTACGGCCTTGTCTAGACTTTCGTGAGATTAATAAGATTACTGTACGCAATCCTTACCCACTGCCATTGATTCCTGATTTGTTTAATCAGTTAGTGGGGGCCAAGTGGTTCTCGAAAATTGATCTTCGAGGGGCATACAATTTGTTGCGCATGAAGGAGGGGGATGAATGGAAGACTGCGTTTAACACTCCACTGGGTCATTTTGAGAATCTGGTTATGCCTTTTGGACTTTCCAGTGCTCCGGCATTTTTTCAGAATCTTATTAATGACATCCTTAGACCTTTGATCGGCAGAAGTGTGGTTGTGTATTTAGATGACATTTTGATTTATTCACCGGATTTGGAGTCTCATTGGAGGAGTGTGTGTGTAGCCCTGGTATGTAGGGTACACATTGTTCCAGGAGGATGCGTGGACAGGTAATGGTTTAATGCTTGATATGCATTCACTCACTCATCACACCTAGACACACCCACAGAGTATATAAGGTAGTGTCAGGCAGCAGCTAAAGAAAGTCTAGCTCGGGTGGCTCAGGAGTGAGTCATCCTGTGTAGCCCTGGTGTGAAGGCACACGCAGTACCCTGGAGGATGTGTGGAGAGATAGCAGTTTAATGCTCAATGAACATTCATTTCAACACACACTTAGACACGCCCACAGGTATATATAGTCTAGTCACATGCAGCAGAGGGGAGTCGAGTTTAGTGCAGTGATTCAGTCATTCAGTCAGTGACTCTGAGTTAGTTCAGTTTCCTGTCAGGAAGACAGAGGAGGGATTGATTGTGCAGTTCAGAAAGTGGAGTCCAGTAAAGGTGAGCCAGATCACCTCAGCCTGGTCAGAGCTGTGCCCCACTAGAAGACAGACTGAGACATTTATTAGAAGAAAGAAGTGAGTTGCAGATATACTTCAGTCTCCTGTCCCAAGGACGGTGAAGGTTCAGAGACGTGCTCCTGCCTAGAAGATTACTGAGAGTCTGGCAACAAGCTCAAGAAAGGAATTAAGTAAGGGACTGACTTTGTTAACCTGTGAAGTGAGAAATGCTTATGCTACCAGCGCGGACAAGGCGAAAGGCACAGTGGTAGAAATTCTGAGTGCAATAGGATTGGAGAAGTCCTGCACGTTGTTACCGGTCACTGGAGACCGAAGCATCACCATAGCTTCATGCATGGTGGTAGGAAACCCAGAGGCTTACCGGACCTTAGGTAGCGGAAAGCAGCCCCTAAATAGTCGGTACGTAACTGGGGTCAGGGGGAGTGAGGACCTTGAGTCAGTGCACGACAAGATAGGAATTCAGCTCTCTCACAGGAAGGCTCCGACCACAAAACTGACTGGGCAGTACAGCTTTGGAATAGCTGGAGTCATAGAGGGAACTACGCTTCATGCTGGTTGTACTCATCGTTGTGAAAGTAAAGGAGGCCCCTAACTTGTCCAGCTGCTATCTCGAAATACATTCTCCTTGGATCAGCCTCCCTGGGACCTGCCTTACCATCTTACAAGTAAAGATATGGAAAGACGCTGACCGTGTGAGACTGAGTTATTTACTTGCATGCCTGCACAACCCTGCCTTAACCATCGACCTGAGGGAAGAGTCCCACCTGTAGGGGACCCGACATCTAGCTGCCTCACCATCCCCTCAGAGATCTACAGCAGCGCTGGTATAAATTACCAGAAGACTACAGGTGGCGTCACGAACTGTAAATATATCTATCCCCTGTAAATATTCCCCCAACATACGCCAGACCGCCAGGGCCACAGACCGAGCCACCGCTACCTGTGACAATCCCCATAGACTTCCATGGGCTCGGCTCTGAGTACCCCATTGCCCTGGTAACCCACAATTGTGGTGGCGGGTCGACACAATCCCATCAGGAAGTCTGTCTAGTCTGGACTTGGAGGGAGGAAGAGTTTTGCAGCAGTACTTCAGTCGCCTGTCCTAAGGACAGTGAAGTTCAGATGATGTGTTCCTGAACTGGGAGAAAACTGGGAATCTGTCAGCGAGCTCTAAGAAAGGTCAGAAGAAAGGACTGTGACTATTTGGATGAGAGTGCTTATGTTAAGAGCGCGAGCAGGGCGAAGGGCGCAGTGGAAAGGAATTATAGAAGTGCCTTGGACATTGGATTGTCTGCACTATTCACCGGTCACTGGGGACCGAAGTGTTGCTACCGCTTCAAGCGTAGTGATAGAACAACCAGAGGTTCGCTGGACTTCAAGTCTCAGGAACAAGCCCTTAGCGTCGGTACGTAACAGGAGTCAGGAGAATAAGGCTTTTGAGTTCTGCAGGACAAAAGCAAGGTCTTAATTCCACCCTGAGGAGGCTCCGACCACTATACTGACCGGGCAGTACAGCTACAGAATTAGCTGGAGTTTTAGAGTGAACTTAGCTTCATGCAAGTTGGACTCATTACATTGAAAGTTAAGGAGGCCTCTAACCTGCTCAGCCGTTACCTTGAAACGCATCCTCCATCCACCCCAACAGCTTCCCGGGACCTGCCTTATCATCTTGGAAAGTAAAAGGTATGGAAAGAAGCTTTAATGTGTGAGACTGTGTCATTTAACTGCATACCTTCACGACATCATCATCACTATAGACCCTGAGGGAAGAGTCCCACCTGTAGGGGACCCGACATCTAGCTGCCACACCATCCCCTCAGAGATCTACAGCAGCGCTGGTCTTAGTGATCAGAAAACTACAGGTGGCGTCACGAACTGTTATATACCAGTCCCCTGTAAATAACCCCCCCAACATACGCCTGACCGCCAGGGCCACAGACCGAGCCACCGCTACCTGTGACAACCCCATAGACTTCCATGGGCTCGGCTCTGAGTACCCCATTGCCCTGGTAACCCACAATTGTGGTGCGGGTCACGACAACTTGGCGTCACGAACAGGATGAGAAACTCGCAAAATTGCGAGCCCTGTGTGCCTGTGAACTGTTTTGTGGAAAAGGACTGTTTGCACTTTTGGCGCCAAATATCGCCATCTTTGTCGCCATATTCGAGCCCTGAGGCGCTGGAGAAGAAGGTGGGCGTGGATTCGTGGGCGTGTGCCCCCCTAAGGCGCGAAGAAAATGCCTGCCCTCTCAAAGTGCTATTACAATATACGGTCCTGCCCTACTGCAAAAGAAATACGCCTCCTCTTCATCCCCAATCCAAGGAGGAGGAGACGCAAAGCCCGCCTCCACGGAGAGAACCAGTGTGTTCCTAAAAGTAACCAGGAGTTGTTTTGGAACATGATGGAGGCAGGACGTGTGCAGCCGAGCAGGGAGGCGGTGGAAGGCAGGCCCCGTTCCCCAGCCAAGCTGCCACTAGAACCGGAGCCATCTGTGGTCCGGCACCTGCAGCAAACCTTGCTGGAGGTTGGAGAAGAAAACGCTAGGTTAAAGAAAATGATCCTGCAACAACCTGGCATGGAGGAGATTGAGAGACGCCGGCGTACCCAGATACAGCGGCGGCTGTGGGACGCGGTGTTCTCTCCCTTCGACGACACTCTGCCATTTGAATTGCCCAAAGTTCTGCTGCCCAAGGCTAAGGAGCAACCGGAGGCTACCCCCAAAAGGACCGACCCTGATCCCACCGATGGAGCGGTGGAGGCGAAGGAGGTTGAGGAGGTCCAGCCAGTACCGGAACGCCCGCCCGGCCAGGAGGCCGCAGCAGATGATTGTTCCCCGGTAGGGACACCGGAGGGATCTTGCCCGTCGTTACCTGAAATTAACTGGGACGCGATGGAGCGTCTTGATGACGCCGCGTACGCCGGAGTGTGGGAAAGCGAGTGGCAACAACGACAGGAGGAGGAACGGGAGATCAAGCGCAACAGACAGCAGCAGCACGAGGAGCTGATTGCCGACAAGGAGACTGTCCGTCGCGACAAAGGTACCTTACGGGAACCGTGGCGACAGGGGAGTGTTACGGAGTTCCAGCTCCGCAAGGGCTGGGGCTTCATCCGTGAACCGGGCCTCTACCCGGGGATCTTTGTCAGCCATAGGGACGTGGAATCCCACCTACCGCAAGGCCATCCCGGAAGGGACCTGTATAATGGGGACATAGTCACTTACACAAGGCACTGGGGCCTGAAGGGGTGGTATGCCCTTAATGTGGAAATCGTCCGTGACCCCGTCCCCGAAGCTGGTAACGTCACCATTGCCAGCAGGTCACAGTCCCGTGCCCCCGCTGCATCAGGCCGTGCCCCTGCATCGCCCCCTGAATATTCTTCTCTGCCGGTACCTCACATTAGATCGCAACCTGCGACGCCGTTCAGATCATCAATAGCACCGCCGGACTTAGCGGCACCAGCAGCGACGCCGTCAGCGTCTGGTAATAAAGAGACACCCGTTGCGCCCCTAGTGGTTCATACTAGGACTGTTGCAACTCAGACCCTGATCGCAGCACATGACCTATTCGTTATGCATCCAAAGGAGCATCGTGTTGTTTCTGCACCCGGTGTGGAAAATGTAATAGAAATAAATGAAAATGAAGATTGGTAGGGCCTGGAAAAGGGTTCACCGTATTCGTAATGTATATAATTTATAAAAAAAAAAAAGTCGTTTGCCTCTTTGATTTGTGTATGTAAAGCCTATGTATTTAAAGTAATTTACAGTAGAATACCCGGCTGGGTACTGTATGAAGAATGTTGAAAAGTAAAATATTGATGAAGCTTTTGCACTTTAACAAAGAAGTTGATATGTCGTTATTGTGAAAAATGTGAAATTGAGATGTGTTTTTCCTCATAAAGAACTGCTGGCCATGGACACTTTTAGCCTAAAAACTTTATTGTATATAGTTGCACTTTGTGCCCTATCTTGGTTTTACAATAAAACCACAGCACAACGTCTACCTCTGAACGTAAAACCCGTGTGGTGTGGCACTGAGAGAGGTCTGCAGCCAGATGTCCTGCAGCCCACCCAGGACCCACGTTGAAGGTTTGGTGCGGGTCCTTCACAAGAATACTATGTGTATTTATATGAAAATGTCTTACTACTTTTGTATTTTACTAATGACCATTGTATACAATGCAACGTTTAAGAATTTCTCACCTCCCTGCTGGGAAGAGTTTGATGTTAAATGTTTAATGCAAAACAAAAATTCTTTCTTTGTCTATTTCACAGCCCGGGAGTGCTGTATTTTACCAAGGGGGGATGTGTAGCCCTGGTATGTAGGGTACACATTGTTCCAGGAGGATGCGTGGACAGGTAATGGTTTAATGCTTGATATGCATTCACTCACTCATCACACCTAGACACACCCACAGAGTATATAAGGTAGTGTCAGGCAGCAGCTAAAGAAAGTCTAGCTCGGGTGGCTCAGGAGTGAGTCATCCCATCAGGAAGTCTGTCTAGTCTGGACTTGGAGGGAGGAAGAGTTTTGCAGCAGTACTTCAGTCGCCTGTCCTAAGGACAGTGAAGTTCAGATGATGTGTTCCTGAACTGGGAGAAAACTGGGAATCTGTCAGCGAGCTCTAAGAAAGGTCAGAAGAAAGGACTGTGACTATTTGGATGAGAGTGCTTATGTTAAGAGCGCGAGCAGGGCGAAGGGCGCAGTGGAAAGGAATTATAGAAGTGCCTTGGACATTGGATTGTCTGCACTATTCACCGGTCACTGGGGACCGAAGTGTTGCTACCGCTTCAAGCGTAGTGATAGAACAACCAGAGGTTCGCTGGACTTCAAGTCTCAGGAACAAGCCCTTAGCGTCGGTACGTAACAGGAGTCAGGAGAATAAGGCTTTTGAGTTCTGCAGGACAAAAGCAAGGTCTTAATTCCACCCTGAGGAGGCTCCGACCACTATACTGACCGGGCAGTACAGCTACAGAATTAGCTGGAGTTTTAGAGTGAACTTAGCTTCATGCAAGTTGGACTCATTACATTGAAAGTTAAGGAGGCCTCTAACCTGCTCAGCCGTTACCTTGAAACGCATCCTCCATCCACCCCAACAGCTTCCCGGGACCTGCCTTATCATCTTGGAAAGTAAAAGGTATGGAAAGAAGCTTTAATGTGTGAGACTGTGTCATTTAACTGCATACCTTCACGACATCATCATCACTATAGACCCTGAGGGAAGAGTCCCACCTGTAGGGGACCCGACATCTAGCTGCCACACCATCCCCTCAGAGATCTACTGCAGCGCTGGTCTTAGTGATCAGAAAACTACAGGTAGCGTCACGAACTGTTATATACCAGTCCCCTGTAAATAACCCCCCCCCCAACATACGCCTGACCGCCAGGGCCACAGACTGAGCCACCGCTACCTGTGACAACCCCATAGACTTCCATGGGCTCAGCTCTGAGTACCCCATTGCCCTGGTAACCCACAATTGTGGTGCGGGTCACGACATGTGCGTGAAGTGTTACAGTTACTGAGTGATAATTCACTTTTTGCCAAACTAGAAAAATGTGAGTTCGCTGTACAGAGACTTAGTTTTTTGGGCTACATTGTCTCCAGTGAAGGTTTTGAGATAGATCCGGTGAAAGTTCAAGCTGTGCAGGATTGGCCTAGACCTATTGGTGTGAAATCAATACAGAGGTTTTTGGGTTCGCCAATTATTATAGAAAATTCATAAAAAAAATTTCTGTGATTGCCAAACCTCTGACCGATCTCACCAGGAAAGGTGCTGATGCGGTTCAGTGGACTACTGAGGCCATTGAGGCTTTTGTGTTTCTAAAGGAGAGGTTCAGCTCTGCTCCCATCCTTACGCAGCCTGATGTGACTAAACCATTTTTGGTTGAGGTTGATGCTTCTTCTGTGGGGGTCGGTGCGGTGTTGTCTCAGGAAAAGACAGATGGAGTACATCCCTGTGCTTTTTTTTCAAAGAAATTTTCTGAGTCTGAAATAAATTATGATATCGGTAATCGGGAATTGTTGGCAATTAAACTCGCATTTGAACACTCGTCATTTTTTGGAGGGAGCGGAATTTCCCGTTCAAGTCTTCACCGATCATAAAAATCTGATCTACCTTGATGCTGCCAAACGCTTGAATGCCCGTCAGGCTAGGTGGGCACTGTTTTTCTCACGCTTTAATTTTACCGTTACTTACATCCCAGGTACTAAAAATGTTAAAGCTGATGCTTTGTCTCGCAGATTTTCTCCTATGGTGGGTACTGAGGAGGAGGAGGAAAACATCTTGCAAGAGGGGGTTGTTATTGCGGTTTTGGACTCCGTGTTGGAAGATGAGATTCTTAAAGCACAGGAGAATGCCCCATCTAACACGCCGCATGGGAGGTTGTTTGTGCCTGGTACCCTGAGGAGAGATTTGTTTGATGAATGTCATGACTCTCGGTTGGCAGGTCATCCTGGAATCTCTGAGACCAAGAGACTTGTGGGTCGCAGTTTTTGGTGGCCAGGATGGCAGAAGGAAGTCATTAAGTGGGTGCGCCAATGCACTGTGTGTGCTAGATCTAAGTCTTCTCATTCTCCTGCTGCGGGGTTGCTTTGCCCTCTGGAGGTCCCTAGTGCACCTTGGACACATTTGGCTATGGACTTTATTACTGATCTTCCCCCCTCTGAGGGTTTCACTGTCATCTGGGTGGTCGTGGACCGTTTTAGCAAGATGTGTCACTTGGTTCCTTTCATCAAACTGTCCTGCGCTAAGACTCTCGCTAAGGCCTTTGTCAAGGAAATAGTCAGACTACATGGTGTTCCTACTGACATTGTTTCTGATAGGGGACCTCAGTTTGTGGCTCGTTTTTGGCGCGCCTTTTGTGACAGGTTGGGAGTTCATTTGTCGTTTTCATCCGGATATCATCCTGAGTCTAATGGCCAGACAGAAAGGAAAAACCAGGATGTTGAGCAGTTCTTGCGTTGTTTTGTGACTGATAATCAAGAGGGGTGGTCTGAGTTTCTGCCACTTGCTGAGTTTGCTCTTAACAATCATACATCCGCTTCTGCTGGTTGTTCGCCTTTTTTTTGTTGTACTGGGAGACATCCGTCTTTTGGGTCATTTTCCAAGTTGGGATCGGCTGTACCTGAAGAGGAGAATTTTTCTGGTGTTTTGGAGAGAGTTTGGACTGATGTACGTGGTAATCTTCAGGAGGCTAACAAAAGATCCAAAGTGTATTTTGATAGAAAACGACAAGAGGTTTTGTTTGCTATTGGTGACATGGTTTGGTTGTCCTCTAAGAATCTGCGCTTGAGGATTCCGTCTAAGAAATTGGGTCCCAAGTTTGTAGGGCCCTTTAACGTGCTTCAGGTTATTAACCAATCTGCTGTTAAGTTGGAGCTTCCTACCTCCTGGAAGATTAATCTGGTGTTTCATGTTTCTCTCTTGAAAAAAGCTGAGGTCTCAGATGGAGACGTCTCGGCCACTGTTCCCCTGGTGGTGGAGGACGGGCAATATGAGATTTCCCGCATCCTAAATTCTAGACGGTATAGAGGGAGTTTGCAGTACCTCGTCGCTTGGAAGGGTTATGGACCAGAGGATAACTCATGGGTGAGGGCGGATGATGTTTCTGCGTCTAGACTTGTCAGAGCGTTTCACAAGAGGTTTCCGGATAAGCCTAAGTCCTAGGGGATCCGGAGGATCCTCTTAGAAGGGAGGGTACTGTTAGAACCCTCTTGTTAGATTTTGTTTCAGTTGCTGGTCACATGACCTTTTTTCCCTATTTAGTCTGGCTCCGCCCTTCTGGCTTTGCTGGACTTCATTGTATTATCTACTCTTAAGCTAGCCAGGTGCTTAGGTGCCTTACTCTGTCAGTTTTGCTTGATCTTAGGATCTCTTAGTATTTGTTTTCTGTTTTATATTCCCTGCTACATTTTCTGTTAGGAGGTGTCCACCTTTTCACCCAGTCCCTAGATCTTGTAGGGATTCCTTCCTCGCAACTATAGGTCTTCGTTCAGACTAGCTGAGAACTTTAGCGGGTCTGGTCGCAGGATCAGGTCCCCTGTTACATCGTAGGGATCCAGCTCAGTCCTATTGTAGGGACCGAATTCCCACCTTTCCTTAGTGCTTGTAGCAGATCATAACACTGCCCCAATTTCAGAGGCATCAACCTCCACCTGAAATGGCAGAGAAACATCAGGCTGCCGTAGAACAGGACAGAAGTGAATCTCTGCTTAAGTTCCTGAAATGCAGAGACTGCCTCAGGAGGCCAATTCACCACATCAGAACCCTTTTTGGTCAAATCAGTCAATGGTTTAACAATAACAGAGAAATTACCAATAAATTTACGATAAAAATTGGCAAAACCCAATAATCTCTGAAGAGCCTTTAATGAAGTAGGTTGGACCCAATCACAGATGGCCTGAACCTTGACCGAGTCCATTTCAATAACAGACGGAGACAAAATGAATCCCAGAAATGAGATCCTCTGTACGCCAAAAAGACACTTTGATCCCTTCACATACAGAGCATTTTCTCTCAAAATCTGGAACACAGTCCGAACATGTTTCACATGAGAGTCCCAGTCATTGGAAAAAATCAAGATATCATCCAAATAAACAATCAGAAATTTATCCACAAAATCCCTGAAAATGTCATTCATGAAGGACTGGAAGACGGAAGGAGCATTAGTGAGCCCAAAGGGCATCACTAGGTACTCAAAATGCCCTTCAGGGGTATTGAATGCCGTCTTCCATTCATCCCCGTGCTTAATGCGAATAAGGTTATACGCCACCCTGAGGTCAAGCTTGGTAAACCAAGTAGCACTTTTCACCCTGGAAAACAGGTCAGAAATCAAGGGTAACGGATATTGATATTTCACAGTGATATTGTTCAAGAGACGATAATCAATACACGGCCTTAATGAACCATCCTTTTTGGCCACAAAGAAAAAACCGGCACCCAAGGGTGAAGAGGATGGTCTGATATGACCCTTCTCCAATGACTCCTTGATATAAGACCGCATAGCGTCATGTTCAGGTACAGACAAGTTAAAAAGGCGACCTTTAGGGAATTTACTACCAGGCACTAATTCAATAGCGCAGTCATAGCTCCTATGGGGGGGGCAAGGATGCAGATTTACTTTCGCTAAACACATCAGAAAAATCTGTCAAAAAGTCAGGAACATCCTGAGCCTGGGGAGAGTCAGAAAAAACAGGAGTGTTGGCATTAACACATTGACAGCCCCAGCTGGTCACAGACACAGATTTCCAATCCAAAACAGGATTATGAGACTGTAACCAAGGGAAACCCAGTACAATAATGTCATGCAGATTATACAGCACCAAAAATTTGCAACTCTCATGATGATCAGGTTCAACCCTCATTATCACCTGAGTAGAGAACGGGGGTTTATTCTCAGCCAAAGGGTAGAATCAATCCCCAGTAGGGAATAGACTTCCGTAGGGGTATCAAGGGAAACCCACAACGTTTAGCAAAATCAAAATCCATCAGGTTAATAGCTGCTCCCGAATCAACAAAAACCTGAGCAGAAAATGTGGACAGGGAGCAAATCAGGGTAACAGTCAACAGAAATTTAGTCTGAACACTACCCAAGACAACTGAGCGTGCAAAACTTCTTCCCTGCTTAGGGCAGACTGAAATAGCATGAGAGGCGTCACCACAGTAGAAACATAACCCATTGCGTTTTTGAAACTCATGACGCTGTGCCCCAGAAGCCACTCTATCACACTGCATGGACTCAGAAGCTGGTTCACTAGGCAACACTATTCCACGCATACCTCTACGCTCACGCAAACGTCTGTCAATTTGAATCGCTAATGACATAGAATCATTGAGACCAGAGGGAGCAGGGAAACCCACCATAACATCTTTTACATTCTCTGACAGACCCTTCCGAAAAAGGGCTGCCAAAGCATCATCATTCCATTTGGTCAGGACTGCCCACTTTCGGAATTTCTGACAGTACAACTCAGCATCCTCAAGCCCCTGATTTAATGCCAACAAGGTTTTTTCAGCTTGATCAGTGACATTAGGTTCATCGTACAATAACCCCAGGGCCAGAAAAAATGCATCAACATTACTCAAAACAGGGTCCCCAGGTGTCAGGGAAAAAGCCCAATCCTGAGGATCGCCGCGCAGGAAAGAGATGACAATTTGAACCTGCTGTGCTGCGTTCCCTGAGGACTTAGGTTTTAAGGCAAAAAACAACTTACAGTTATTTTTGAAATTCAGAAATTTAGCTCAATCCCCCAAAAATAAATCTGGCATGGGGATCCTAGTTTCCACAACCGGCAACCTAGCAAGATAGGTAGCAATACTCCGAACTTCAGTGGCAAGCTGATCCACACGGCCAGACAACTGTGCAAACTCCATTGAGAGAAAAAAAAAATCCTCCTCAGCACCCAGAGAAAAAGAGGGAAAAAAAAAAATGCAACAAACAGAAAAAAAAAAAAAAATCTCTGATAACTCTGACAACTTTCTTCTTTCCACACTTTTTTTTTTCAGCTTGGCCAGTGATACTGTTATGATTTGGTAGCTGAGGAGAGCAGGCAAAAACGGCAATACACCAGAGAGGTTGGAATCTACTGGATTGCAGTACCCTGACTAACCACCACAACTAAAGGCAGCCGTGGAGCGTTCCTACGTTGGTCCTAGACGCCTCGTCACAGCCTGAGAGGTTTACTACACCTAAAGATAGAAAGAGGAAAGCTATCTGCCCCGGAGCAGATCCCCAAAGAACATAGGAAGCCCCCAAACATGTAATGGCGGTTAGACAAGACGAAATACAGACACAGACAGAAAATAGTATGAGCAAACGTTGGGGCCCAAACTACCTGGACAGAAAAGGATAGGAAGGACACTTACCGCAATCCAAAAAAACCCTAAAAAATGCCAACTCTACTAATTGCAAAAACACCTGAGATCACACGACCTCTACCACCTAAATTAGTTCTTTGGTGTCACAAAACTGAGCCGCAGCCACTGAAATAACTGGAAAAGGCAAACAAACAAATAACAGTGGCTCAGATAAACTGAGAGGAGCACAAGCCCCCGGAGGGGACCTGGCTGACCTCCACAGAAGTGCAGGGAACAATGCAAAAAGCAAGCACAAAAATAAAAGCAGAAAATATCTTATCTGATAGCAGAAGATGCAGGCAAGACTCAGCAAGCTTCCAAGTGAACCAGGAACCACAGTTGAGACAAGAACAATTGATCACCGGCAACCATGATGAGAGGGAACCTCCCTTATATAAGACCAGTCTGTAACTCCTGATTGCCAATCCTCATTGAATGGTTCAGTACTGTTTGTAACCACCAGAGGGAGCTTCTGCTCAGAATTCATTTCTAACACATTCACAACAGGAGAACAAGCAAAAATAATGTCCATTCCGCTTGTTTCCATATTAAAGAGGAAAAACAGGTAATAAATAACGTTATATTATAAGGCATATTATAAACAACTATGTATACATTTATGTACAATGACTCTAGACAATTATTTACATTTGTTAAGGGTCGAACTAATCTCTAAACCTAGCACGGATGTGTCCTTTTGTGCTACGTTCTGACCTGCGTGGTGCAGTGACCTGTGAGGTAGCAGTTTCCCTGTTTGTTCTGCCTGAAAGTGAATTATAGAATTGCCTTAACTTCTCTACAGGACTGGCAAGTATACCGTGAGCTGGGTGGACTGGCTCAACTTCTGCAGGGGATCCTTCTTCCTGAGCTTCAGCTTCGTGAGAATCTGCTTCTTGGGGTTCCGCTTCTTGGGGTTCTGCTGGAGCGGGTTCCTCTGGAACTGACTCTTCTGCAACAACCGGCTCAACTGAATGTAGTGGTTCTCCTTGTTGCTAATAGAATTGTAGTACGGGAATGATTACAGCTTCTCCAATGCGAGGCCAATCTGCGGGAAATCTCCTAAGTCTGTATGTATGACTGCTTCATCACGCTCTTCCTTATTGACAACAGGTTCTTCCTCTTGAAGCTTTAACAGATCCGGACACAACTTTAGGTGGTCCCTGGATACAGTTGCAGTCGTTCTTCCTCCATCCTTGCTAATTATGCACGTTTTCTTGTTGTCAAACCTTGAATTGTGTACAACGTAGGGCTCTCTTTCCCATTGATCGTCGAGTTTGTGTATCCTTCTCTTTCTTTTCAGTACGACTTGACCAGGTGCGAAAGGTTCAGCTGGCGCACTTTTATTATAGTGATCTTCTTGTTTGTTCCTTACTCGATTGAGACTATCTTCAACGCAGGCCTGTACTTTCCTGTACTGTTCCTGTCTGTTCGTGTCCCAGTCTTCAGTAGTCACATCTGCTTCTGATTCTACAACACCAAGCTCCAGATCCATGGGCAGCTTTCCTGGTCTGGCCCGCATGAGATAAGCTGGGGTGCAATTGGTGGAACTCACAGGTATGTGATAGTACAGATCTACCAGGTCAGGTAGTAAGTCTGGCCACCGATTTCTCTCCTCGAATGGTACAGTCTTCAGCAGGTCAATGACAATGTGATTCATCTTCTTACAGAGACCATTGGTTTGGGGGTGGTACAGTGTGGTTCTTATCTTCTTACACCCGTACAAGTGACAGAACTCTTTGAACAATTCGGCCTCAAAGGCTGGGCCTTGGTCAGTTAGCACCTGCTCAGGATATCCGTGTGGTCTGCAGAAATACGCTTGGAACGTCTTCGCTGCTGTCTCTGCCGTCAGATCTTTGACAGGGGCGACCACCAGGAACCTGGAGTAGTGATCCACCACAGTCAGGGCATAGGAGTATCCTGACCGGCTGGGTGACAACTTGACATGGTCCAGGGCCACGATCTCCAAGGGACGAGTCATCTTGATGGGTTGCAGGGGTGCCTTCTGACTGCTGTAGTCTTTTCTTCTGAGGCCACAGGGTCCACAGTTCTGGCACCACCTCTCAATGGAGCTGCGCATTCCCATCCAATAGAAACAACACTTCAACATGGTCTCCAGCTTCTTCCAGCCAAAGTGTCCCACTTGATCGTGGTAGGCTTCCAACACCATCTGGATGTCTGCTCTGGGGACTACTATCTGCCATACCATCTCATGGGTCCTTGGGTTGACGTACCTCCGGCACAGCTTCTCACGATAGATAAACAGCCGGCTTCTCTCATTCCACAGCTGCTTTGCTTGTAGAGACGCGTCCTTCTCCAAGGAGGAACCTTCTTGAGTTATCAGCTCCTTGATTCGGCTGACAACTGGATCGCTGTCCTGAGTCTCCTTCCAGCTGTGGTGAGGTAAAGGATTTAACGTCTTACCACGCTGCCTCCTGCAGGCTTGTTGCTCGTGGATCATCCCATTCCGGTGAAAGGCAGGTAGTTCAATCTCTTCCAGATCATCCACTTCTTCTTCTGTGTCCGATTCATGAGGCATCCTGGATAGGGCGTCAGCGTTGGCATTCTTGCGGCCCGCTCGGTACTTGATTGTGAATTGGTAGTTTGACAGCCGAGCCATCCAGCGTTGTTCCATGGCTCCCAGCTTAGCTGTTTCAAGATGCGTCAAGGGGTTATTGTCTGTGTAAGCAGTGGACTTGCTGGAGGCTAGGTAGTGCTTAAACCTCTCTGTAATGGCCCAGACCAGTGCCAGGAACTCCAACTTGAAGCTGCTGTAGTTCTCTGGGTTCCTCTCAGTCGGGCGGAGCTTCCTGCTTGCATATGCGATGACTTTCTCTAGGCCATTTTGCTTCTGACTGAGGACAGCTCCCAATCCTTCATTGCTGGCATCAGTATACAGTAGGAACGGCTGGCTGTAGTCAGGGTAAGGCCTCTTTCACACATCCGTTGTGCGCCTGACGGCGCCCTCCGGCATTTTTTTGTCCAACCGCATCCGGCGAAATGTAATGCCGGTTGCGGTTTTTTTTGCATTGACTTTCATTAGCGCTGGATGGCGCCTGATGTCAGTGCGTTGTATCCGTTTTTGTCCGGATCCGGCGGAAATGTACATTCCGGTGGCCGGACAAAACGGAGCATGTAACGTTTTTTTTTTTGCCGGAGCTGCCTGATGTGCCTGAAGCGGCGCATCAGGCGGCCGGAAACAATAGAATTCAATGGAACCGGATCAGACTTTTGTGCAATCCGGCAAAAGTCTGATCCGGATTCTGGAAATTGAGGTCTACTACTACTACTACTACTACTACTACTACTAATACTACATTTTCCAGTGTCTCCGGGCATCAGAAACCCTTTTTTTCTGGGTTCAAAAGTTCAGGTCGGATCCAGCAAAAAACCGGATCCGTTGCATCAGTTTTTTTGTTTCATCGCCGGATTCGTCCCTTCAGGCATAGGACGGATCATGCCTGATACAAAAAGACGGATGTGTGAAAGAGGCCTAAGCTAGGATCTCATCACCTGTCAGGATCTCCTTCATTTCCTTAAAGGCCTCAGCTTGTTCTTTACCCCAAGGGAATGGAGAATTTCTGCTCTTGAGGAATTGTCCTACCAGGAGGTCTTGTAGAGGCGCTGCTTTCTTGGTGTAATCCTTCACAAACCTCCGGTAGTATCCTGTCAGTCCCAGGAACTGACGTACCTCCTTGAGATTCTTCGGCTCCGGCCATTTCTGGATGGCGGTGACCTTCTCGGGGTCTGGCGCTACTCCCTCTGAGCTGACAATATGTCCCAGGTACTGTACCTTTTGTTTGAGCAGATGGCACTTTGAAGGCTTCAGTTTCATCCCATACTTGGACAGTGACTCGAATACCTCCGCCAGGTGCTTCAAGTGATCTTCATACGTCTTGGAGTACACAATTACGTCGTCCAGGTACAGCAACACAGTTTCAAAGTTGAGGTGTCCCAGGCAGCTCTCCGTCACTCTCTGAAACGTTCCAGGGGCACTACTGAGTCCAAACGGCATTCTGTCAAACTCAAAGAGTCCCATCGGGGTGGTGAAAGCCGTATTCTCCCGATCCTCCTCAGCCACAGCTACTTGCCAGTACCCACTAGTGAGGTCAAGGGTGGAAAAGTAATTAGCGGTCTTTAATGCAACTAAGGATTCCTCAATTCGTGGTAAAGGGTATGCATCTTTATGTGTAATGCGATTTACTTGTCTGTAATCTACACACATTCTCATGCTTCCATCCTTTTTCCTGACTAGGACTTGAGGTGCTGCCCAGGGACTACAACTACCCCTTATCACCCCTGCTTCCTTCATATCACGCAACATCTCCTTGGCTTTCTGGTAGTGTGCTGGTGGTATAGGCCTGTACCGTTCTTTAATGGGGGGATGATTGCCTGTAGGGATATGGTGTTGCACTCCCTTAATTGTCCCAAAGTCAAGTGGGTGTTTACTAAATACCTGTGTGTACTCCTGTACCACTCGAAGTACTCCCTGTTTCTGGTGGGCTGGAGTGGTGTCCGTCCCGACATGGAGCTGTCGACACCAGTCCTCCACCTGGGTTGCTGGGCCGTTATCCTCCACTGTTGTGGGGAGGTTAAGGGCTCCGTCGTGTGAATGGAGTTATTATCCACAGCATGTAACTTAGCAACAGTGGCATAACGTGGTAATTTGACTTCATCCTCTCCCCAGTTGAGAAGACGCACTGGCACCCTCCCATTATGTACCTCTACTACCCCTCTGGCAGTCAAGAGTGTAGGTCTGTGCTCTGAACAATGGGGCTCTACTACTGCTTGGTAGTTCTGTCCTCTCAGACCTATTGCTGCTCTACACCAAATAAGCATTTCACTCATTGGGGGTATCACAATGGGGTTCGGGTCTGTTACCCGTACATTACCAATCTCACCACCGGTCAGTTTCACTTGCTGCCGGCACATCAGGGCCTGGATCCCTTCTGGATCACTCCCTTTTGCTTTGGTCTGGCAACATCGGCGAGCTGTTGGAGTAAAAACACAACCTCCTCCAAACAGTTACTAATAATGTTAGTGCCCAAAACCACATTCAACCCATTTTCCTCATTAACAGTCTTCACTACAAGAAGTCCCTGATCCTTCAGCTCCACTCTCCCCACTTTTACGTCTACATTTTTAGCCCCCAGTAAGTCAAGAGGGAGGCCATTAGAGGCGTATACGGAAAGTCAGGGTTTGGGGTTTGGAGACTGTCCATGGAACAAAATCTACTGTAGAGAACATCAGGTATGATGGTTACCTGAGATCCAGTGTCCAGCAGGGCAGGGATTGCGATCCCGTCCAGTATGATGGACAGGTATGGTCTTCCTCCCACAAACCTGCGGTTCCAGTCTGAGGGGCCTGATGAATCTATTCCTGGGTGGTGGCCCTCGGACCCAGGGTTTGCTCGTTTAAAGGACACCGACGTACTGGATGACCTTCTCTGTGGCAACGGTAGCAGACGATCTCTCGATGAGGATGATGCTGGTCGCAGTTCCCTCCAGGGGGTGGCGTTGTCCTCCTCCGATGGGGCGGCGTCCTCCTTCTCCTCCGGTTCATCCAAGGAACATCCTCTGGGCAGTCAGCTAGCAGGATCTCCCCTTCCATCTCAGGTTCCGTCCGCAGTTGCAGGGCACTCATTACAGTGGCCAGGTTTTTGGTCAACTGGCGCACTTCTGAGCGCAGACAGTCTAGCTCAGTAGGGGGCGCCACTTGCGTTTTGGCTTCCGCAACCAGCGGGGAAAAGGTGGATGCTGCTGGTTTTAAAGTGGTTTCACCCGGGTGACACTGGGTTGCCATCTCGGGCGTTTCTAGAGGTCGCAGTCCTTTTATAGCCATATCCTTAACCCCTTCACCCCCAAGGGTGGTTTGCACGTTAATGACCGGGCCAATTTTTACAATTCTGACCACTGTCTCTTTATGAGGTTATAACTCTGGAACGCTTCAACGGATCTTCGCGATTCTGAGATTGTTTTCTCGTGACATATTGTACTTCACGTTAGAAGTAAAATTTCTTCGATATAACTTGCGTTTATTTTTGAAAAAAACGCAAATATGGCAAAAATTTTTAAAATTTTGCAATTTTCAAACTTTGAATTTTTATTCCCTTAAAACAGAGAAATATGTCACATAAAATAGTTAAGAAATAACATTTCCCACATGTCTACTTTACATCAGCACAATTTTGGAACCAAAATTTTTTTTTGTTAGGAAGTTATAAGGGTTAAAAGTTGACCAGCGATTTCTCATTTTTACAACAAAATTTACAAAGCCATTTTTTTTAGGGACCACCTCTCATTTGAAGTCACTTTGAGGGGTCTATATGGCAGAAAATACCCAAAAGTGACACCATTCTAAAAACTGCACCCCTCAAGGTACTCAAAACCACATTCAAGAAGATTATTAACCCTTCAGGTGCTTCACAGGAACTAAAGCAACGTGGAAGGAAAAAATGAATGTTTAACTTTTTAGCCACAAAAATGATCTTTTACAAACTTTTTTTTTATTTTCACAAGGGTAAAAGGAGAAAATGGACAGATAAGGTTGTTATGAAATTTCTCCTGAGTACGCCAATACCCAATATGTGGGGGAAAACCACTGTTTGGGCACACGGCAGAGCTCGTAAGGGAAGGAGCGCCGTTTGACTTTTTCAAACTAAAATTGGCTGGAATTGAGATTGGACGCCATGTCGTGTTTGGAGAGCCCCTGATGCGCCTAAACAGTGGAAACCCCCACAAGTGACACCATTTTGGAAACTAGACCCCCTAAGGTACTTATCTAGATCTGTTGTGAGCACTTTGAACTCCCAAGTGTTTCACAAAAGCTTATAATGCCTGGGTGTGAAAAAAAAAAAAAAAATTTCCACAAAAATGATTTTTTAGTCCCAAATTTTTGAATTTTCCCAAGGAAATTGGACCCCAAAAGTTGTTGTCCAATTTGTCCTGAGTACGCTGATACCCCATATGTGGGGGGGGGAACTGTTTGGGTGCACGGCAGGGCTTGGAAAGGAAGTAGTAACGTTTTGGAATGCAGACGTTGATGGGGGTCATGTTCCGTTTGCAGTGCCCCAGATGAGCCTAAACAGTGGAAACCCCCACAAGTGACCCCATTTTGGAAACTATACCCCCTAAGGAACTTATCTAGATCTTTGGTGAGCACTTTGAACCCCCAAGTGCTTCACACAAGTTTATAATGCCCGGGCATGAAAATAAAAAATCCTATTTTTTTCCCACAAAAATTATATTTTAGTCACTAATTTTTTATTTTCTCAAGGGTAACAGGAGAAATTGGACCACATAAGTTGTTGTCCAATTTGTCCTGAGTACGCTGATACCCCATATGTGGGTGGGAACCACTGTTTGGGCGCACGGCAGAGCTCTGAATGGAAGGAGCACCATTTGACTTTTTCCAACCAAAATTGGCTGGAATTGAGATTGGATGCCATGTTGCATTTGGAGAGCCCCTGATGTGCCTAAACAGTGGAAACCCCCCACAAATGACCCCATTTTGGAAACTAGACCCCCTAAGGAACTTTTCTAGATCTTTGGTGAGCAATTTGAACCCCCAAGTGCTTCACACAAGTTTATAACGTAGAGCCGTAAAATTTAAAAATCATATTTTTTCCACAAAAATGATCTTTTCACCCCAATTTTTATTTTTCCAAGGGTAACAAGACTCCAAAAGTTATTGTGCAATTTGTCCTGAGTGCGCTGATACCCCATATGTGGGGGTAAACCACTGTTTGGGTGCATGGCAGAGTTTGGAAGGGAAGGAGCGCCGTCTGACTTTTTCAACGCAGAATTGGCTGGACGCCATGTCGTGTTTGGAGAGCTCCTGATCTGCCTAAACAGTGGAAACCCCCATAAATGACGCCATTTTGGAAACTAGACCCCTCAAGGAACTTATCTAGATGTGTGGTGAGAACTTTTAACCCCCAGGTGTTTCACTAAAGTTTATAACGTACAGCCGTAAAATAAAAAATCTTTTTTTTTTTTACAAAAATGATTTTTTCGTCCCCAATATTTTATTTTCACAAGGGTAACAGAAGAAATTGGAACCCAAAAGTTGTTGTCCAATTTGTCCTGAGTACGCTGATACCCAATATGTGGGAGAAAACTACTGTATGGGCGCACGTCAGGGCTCGGAAGGGAAGTAGTGACGTTTTGGATTGCAGACTTTGATGGAATGGTCTGGGGGCGTCATGTCACATTTGGAGAGCCCCTGATGCACCTATACAGTGGAAACCCCCCACAAGTGACCCCATTTTGGCAAATAGACCCCACAAGGAACTTGTCTAGATGTGTGGTGAGCACTTTGAACCCCGAAGTGCTTCACAGAAGTTTATAACGTACAGCCGTAAAAATAAAAAATCCTTTTTTTTTTTACAAAAATGATTTTTCGCCCCCAATATTTTATTTTCACAAGGGTAACAGAAGAAATTGGAACCCAAAAGTTGTTGTCCAATTTGTCCTGAGTACGCTGATACCCAATATGTGGGAGAAAACTACTGTATGGGCGCACGTCAGGGCTCGGAAGGGAAGTAGTGACGTTTTGGATTGCAGACTTTGATGGAATGGTCTGGGGCGCGTCATGTCGCATTTGGAGAGCCCCTGATGCGCCTAAACAGTGGAAACCCCCCACAAGTGACCCCATTTTGGAAAATAGACCCCACAAGGAACTTGTCTAGATGTGTGGTGAGCACTTTGAACCCCGAAGTGCTTCACAGAAGTTTATAACGCACAGCCGTAAAAATAAAAAATCCTTTTTTTTTTTGCAAAAATGATTTTTTTGCCCCAATATTTTATTTTTACAAGGGTAACAGGAGAAATTGGACCCCAAAAGTTGTTGTCCAATTTGTCCTGAGTACGCTGATATCCAATATGTGGGAGAAAACTACTGTATGGGTACACGTCGGGGCTCGGAAGGGAAGTAGTGACGTTTTGGATTGCAGACTTTGATGGAATGGTCTGGGGGCGTCATGTCGCATTTGGAGAGCCCCTGATGCGCCTAAACAGTGGAAATCCCCAACAAGTGACCCCATTTTGGAAAATAGACCCCACAAGGAACTTATCTAGATGTGTGGTGAGCGCTATGAAGCCCCAAGTGCTTCACAGAAGTTTATAATGTACAGCCGTAAAAACAAAAATATATTTTTTTTTGTACAAAAATGATATTTTCGCCCCCAGTTTTTTATTTTCCCAAGGGTAGCAGAAGAAATAGGACAAATTGCACAATAACTCTTGGGGTCCAGAGTACGCTGATACCCCATATGTGGGGATAAACTACTGTTTGGACGCATGACAGAGCTGAGAAGTGAAGGTGCACCGTTTGACTTTTTCAACGCAGAATTGGCTGGAATTGAGATCAGACGCCATGTCACATTTGGAGAGCCCCTGATGTGCCTAAACAGCTGAAACCCCCAATTCTAACTCCAACCCTAACCCCAACACACCCCTAACCCTAGTCCCAACCCTAACCACAAACCTAACCCTAACACACCCCTAATCCCAACCCTAACCCTAATCCTAACTTTAGCGCCAACCCTAACCCTAACTTTAGCCGCAACCCTAACCCTAACTAATGGGAAAATGGAAATAAATACTTTTTTTTAATTTTATTATTTTTCCCTTACTAAGGGGGTGATAAAGGGGGGTTTGATTTACTATTTATAGCGGGTTTTTATGATTGGCAGCTGTCACACTCTAAAAGACGCTTTTTATTGCAAAAATAGTTTTTGCATCATCACATTTTGAGAGCTATAATTTTTGCATATTTTGGCCCACAGAGTCATGTGAGGTCTTATTTTTTGTGGGACGAGTTGACGTTTTTATTGGTACCATTTTTGAGCACGTGACATTTTTTGATCGCTTTTTATTTCGATTTTTGGGAGGTTAGAATGAACAAAAATCAGCAATTCATGAATTTCTTTTGGGGGAGGCGTTTATACCGTTCCGCGTGTGGTAAAATTGATAAAGCAGTTTTATTCTTCGGGTCAGTACGATTATGGCGATACCTCATTTATATCATTTTTTCATATTTTGGCGCTTTTATAGAATAAAAACAATTTTATATAAAAAATAATTATTTTTGCATCGCTTTATTCTGCGAGCTATAACTTTTTTATTTTTTGCTGATGATGCTTTATGATGGCTCGTTTTTTTGCGGGACAAGATGACGTTTTCAGCGGTACCATGTTTTTTTATATCGGTCTTTTTGATCGCGTGTTATTCCACTTTTTGTTCGGCGGTATGATGATAAAGCATTGATTTTTTGCTTCGTTTTTTTTTTTTTTTTTTTAAGGGGTTCACTAAAGGGGTTAACTAGTGGGACAATTTTATAGGGGGGGTCGTTACGGACGCGGCGATACCAAATATGTGTACTTTTATTGTTTTTTTTTTTTTATTTACAGGAAGAAGTGAATTTATTGGGGAATATTTTTTTTTTTTTTTATTTATTTTGGATTTTTTTTTTACACATGTTTATTTTTACTTTTTTAACTTTTTTACTTTGTCCCAGGGTGGGACATCACAGTATTTTATCAGATCGCTGGTGTGACAGTGTGCACAGCACTCTGTCACACCAGCGATCGCACAGGCATAGATGCAGGCTTCTCAGTGCCTGCTCTCGGCAGGCACTGAGGTAGCCGCCTCCCTCCAGGACCCCGGCACCATCTTGGATCCGGGTCCTGGGAGGGAGGAAGCCCTCAGAACAGCGCGATCACATCGCGCTGCTCTGAGGGTCTCAGGGGGGCGCGCAGGGAGCCCCCACCCTGCGCGATCCTCCCCTGTGCCCCCAGTACACCGCGATCATGTTTGATCGCGGTGTGCAAGGGGTTAATGTGCCGGGAGCGGTCCGTGACCGCTCCTGACACACAGTCATGGGTGTCAGCTGTGATAATCAGCTGACACCCGGCGGCGATTAGCTGCGCTCCCCTCAGGAGCGCAGCTGATCGCCTATGACGTACTATCCCGTCCCCGGTCATACGGGCCCAGGTACCATGGACGGGATAGTACGTCCGATGGCAGTAAGGGGTTAAGGGCATCAAAGGTAGCGTCAGGATGATCCAAGGACCACCAGTGCACCATCCTGCTTTCAGCTTGGGACCTCAGTCCCCATACAAATTGTTCCTTCAACATTTTATTTTCATTAATGGCACTTATAGGGTTGACCTGTTTGAGAGCTCGCAGGGCCCCTGTAGTCGGCAGGCGTAGTCCCTAATACTGGCATCTGGTCTCTGGGAGCATTGGTAAAACCTCATCCGGAGATCTGTTTCAGTGCGGTCCTCAAAGATAGTCTGTAGCTTTAAGAAATTGCAAGCACTGACTCCTGGTCTGCAGCTGTCCAAGTCTCTACTTCTCTCTCTGCAGCACCAGTCAATTGTCCCACTACCACTGCAGCTCTCTGCTTTTCTGACATAGGGTACATGTACATTATACTGCATATTTTGCGTTTGAACCCTGACAGGATGTCTGGCTTGCCGCTGTACTGAGGGAGCCACTTTGCTCCAGGCATGTAGGGCAACGTCAGCGGTACTATCGGCACCACAGGAACTGGTCAGGGGCCAGCGTTTCCATCCTGCGCGGCAGCGCCGAGGGGTAAGTCATTGGGGCGGCCAGCCTGGGCCGCGCTGTCAGCTTGCTGCTGTGACATATCTGCGCCCCCCTAGTTAAGCGTGGCCTACCTTCTCCTGTAGGCCGCAGCTTCCTCCGGTTCTAGTAGTCAGAAGGACCTGCGTCGCCGGCGCTCTGACGTCAGAGCGTTCACTGAAGCTCTCCACAGGACTTGCCGCCGCGTCAGCGTTGGGGGCGTGTCCGGGACTCAGCGCGCTTTTACAGGTACGCCTCCTTCTCTTCGCGCTGTAACGCTGCAATTTGGCGGGTAATGGCGGACAAGGGCGGGAAATCTTCACCACTTTATGCGACAGTCTTTTAGGGAGGCACACAGTACCCGGTGGCAACGGGCACAAGTTACTCAGTTGCTGCAGGGCACGAAATCCTGTTCGTGACGCCAAGAAAGAGATGAGTCGCCCTCCAGAGCAATGGGGACTCGGATCTGAGCCTGTAGACTAATATGGGGAATGTCACGGCAACACAGTTCAGTCCGTGGCTCTGGGGCTCACCTTTTAATGTGGGATATTTACAGGTGAAATGAATATTGAAATGGGGATTTGTGACGCTACCTGCGGTACCTGGTCAGGGTGACCAGCGCTGCCATGCAGATCCACTGAAGGGCTAATGTTGTGCAGCAAGATGTTAGGCCTTCCACAGGTAAGGCTGAGTCCTCTAGGGCAGATAGATGTGTAGGGATGCAGGACAGACGGGGACCCGGCAGTTAGGGGTAATAAGGGAGACACACACACATCAGTCACTTTGGTACCTTTACTGAAGATGTTGCAGGCACTCCCCGGAGCACTGTAGGGTGAAGAGTGCACATCCAGATTCCTCCACTGGGTAGGTGTGTGGCCTCCTGTTCTCTGCCTTTTTGTAATAAAGTCTTGGCCTGCGTGTAGCTGGGCCTAACTTGGTCTCCGTCTTGTACCTGGCTGACCTTGTGGTTGGACCCTTTCTTGAAGCACACGGTATCTATTTGCAGTGCACTGCTGGACTCCGTACTTCTGGTCCGGTTACATATCAGCTCTGTGGTACTCCTGGGACTAGTAGTCCTCCAGGAACTCCGGTGTTCTCCTAATGGGTCGTGGAGATCCCTATAGGCTCGGACCCCGGTGTCCGGTGGGTATAGTTCGGATGAGCAATTTAAGCTCCTCTGTCCCTCACTTGCTTTCCACTCGCCTTCGGCCTACCCGGGCCCTCACACGATCACACACTGGCAGTTGGTTGGCTGCCTCTTCGCCGCTCTTCTAGCGTCGGCACGCTTTCTCACAGAGCTGCACTTACTAGATTCAGCTCTGACTAGGCTGGAGTGGGTTCTGTCCCACCTGTACTAGCCTCCACTCTCTCTTGAACTGAATTACTCTGCAGTCTTTCTAATCTCAGCTCTGCATTTCACCTTACTGCAGACTGACTGAGCTCTCTGAGGTGACTGCCTTGAATGGTTTCAATGGCTGAAAAGCTTTTTCTGTGTTCACTTTGCTTTTATATGTCTAAACAGCTCCCTCTGGTGGTCTTTGGGATAAGTGAACGTGTGTGAATGTGTATAATGACCTCTAGTGGTATATTCTTTCAGTGCACCCTTCTGGAAGATATGGATCCAGTCGCAGCTGGGCTCCACACATACAATGATGGGTGGGAGGGGGTAATCATGCATACAAGGAAGGGTGGGAGGGGGTAGGCATACATACATACAAGGATGGGTGGGAGGGGGTAGGCATGCATACAAGGAAGGGTGGGAGGGGGTAGGCATGCATACAAGGAAGGGTGGGGAGGGGTAGTCATGCACACAAGGAAGGGTGGGAGGGGGTAGGCATACATACATACAAGGAAGGGTGGGAGGGGGTAGGCATACATACATACAAGGATGGGTGGGAGGGGGTAGGCATGCATGCAAGGAAGGGTGGGGGGGGTAGTCATGCATACAAGGAAGGGTGGGAGGGGGTAGGCATACATACATACATACAAGGATGGTTGGGAGGGGGTAGGCATGCATACAAAGAAGGGTGGGAGGGGGTAGGCATACATACATACAAGGATGGGTGGGAGGGGGTAGGCATGCATACAAGGAAGGGTGGGAGGGGGTAGTCATGCATACAAGGAAGGGTGTGAGAGGGGTAGGCATACATATATACAAGGATGGGTGGGAGGGGGTAATCATGCATACAAGGATGGGTGGGAGGGGGTAGCCATGCATACAAGGAAGGGTGGGAGGGGGTAGGCATGCATACAAGGATGGGTGGGAGGGGGTAGGCATACATACATACATACAAGGAAGGGTGGGAGGGGGTAGGCATGCATACAAGGAAGGGTGGGAGGGGGTAGGCATACATACATACAAGGAACGGTGGGAGGGGGTAGGCATGCATACAAGGAAGGGTGGGAAGGGGTAGGCATACATACATACAAGGATGGGTGGGAGGGGGTAGGCATACATACATACAAGGATGGGTGGAGGGGGTAGGCATGCATACAAGGAAGGGTGGGAGGGGGTAGTCATGCATACAAGGAAGGGTGGGAGGGGGTAGTCATGCATACAAGGAAGGGTGGGAGGGGGTAGGCATACATACATAAAAGGATGGTTGGGAGGGGGTAGGCATACATACATACAAGGTTGGGTGGGAGGGGTTAAGCATGCATACAAGGAAGGGTGGGAGGGGGTAGGCATACAAGGAAGGGTGGAAGGGGGTAGTCATGCATACAAGGAAGGGTGGGAGGGGGTAGGCATACATACATACAAGGATGGGTGGGAGGGGGTAATCATGCATACAAGGATGGGTGGGAGGGGGTAGCCATGCATACAAGGAAGGGTGGGAGGGGGTAGGCATACATACATACAAGGATGGGTGGGAGGGGTAGGCATACATACATACAAGGATGGTTGGGAGGGGGTAGGCATACATACGTACAAGGATGGGTGGGAGGTGGTAATCATGCATAGAAGGATGGGTGGGAGGGGGTAGCCATGCATACAAGGAAGGGTGGGAGGGGGTAGGCATACATACATACAAGGATGGTTGGGAGGGCGTAGGCATACATACATACAAGGTTGGGTGGGAGGGGGTAAGCATGCATACAAGGAAGGGTGGGAAGGGGTAGTCATGCATACAAGGAAGGGTGGGAGGGGGTAGGCATATATACATACAAGGATGGGTGGGAGGGGGTAGTCATGCATACAAGAAAGGGTGGAGGGGGTAGGCATACATACAAGGAAGGGTGGGAGGGGGTAATCATGCATACAAGGATGGGTGGGAGGGGGTAGCCATGCATACAAGGAAGGGTGGGAGGGGGTAGGCATACATACATACAAGGATGGGTGGGAGGGGGTAGGCATACATACATACAAGGATGGTTGGGAGGGGGTAGGCATGCATACAAGGAAGGGTGGGAGGGGGTAGTCATACATACATACAAGGAAGGATGGGAGGGGGTAGGCATGCATACAAGGATGGGTGGGAGCGGGTAGTCATGCATACAAGGATGGGTGGGAGGGGGTAGGCATACATACATACAAGGATGGGTGGGAGGGGGTAGGCATGCATACAAGGAAGGGTGGGAGGGGGTAATCATACATACAAGGATGGGTGGGAGGGGGTAGTCATGCATACAAGGAAGGGTGGGAGGGGGTAGGCATACATACATACATACAAGGATGGGTGGGAGGGGGTAGGCATGCATACAAGGATGGATTGGAGAGGGGTAGTCATACATACATTTAAGGATGGGTGGGAGGGGGTAATCATGCATACAAGGATGGGTGGGAGGGGGTAGCCATGCATACAAGGAAGGGTGGGAGGGGGTAGGCATGCATACTTACAAGGATGGGTGGGAGGGGGTAGCCATGCATACAAGGAAGGGTGGGAGGGGGTAGGCATACATACATACAAGGATGGGTGGGGGGTAGGCATGCATACAAGGAAGGGTGGGAGGGGGTAGTCATGCATACAAGGAAGGGTGGGAGGGGGTAGGCATGCATACAAGGAAGGGTGGGAGGGGGTAGGCATGCAAACAAGGATGGGTGGGAGGGGGCAATCATGCATACAAGGAAGGGTGAGAGGGGGTAGGCATGCAAACAAGGATGGGTGGGAGGGGGCAATCATGCATACAAGGAAGGGTGGGAGGGGTAGGCATACATACATACAAGGATGGGTGGGAGGGGGTAGGCATGCATACAAGGAAGGGTGGGAGAGGGTAGTCATGCATACAAGGAAGGGTGGGAGGGGGTAGGCATGCATACAAGGAAGGGCGGGAGGGGGTAATCATGCATACAAGGAAGGGTGGGAGGGGGTAGGCATACATACATACAAGGATGGGTGGGAGGGGGTAGGCATACATACATACAAGGAAGGGTGGGAGGGGTAGGCATACATAAATAAACCACATACATATTTTAGAAATAAAGGTAACAGGTGTTTTTTTAACAGTACAGGGAATAATTGGCATGAAACAGTAAAATATTGGATTAATATGACATCACATAACCAAAACCCTAAACCATTTCATCCTGCCATGACAAACAGCCAACATCAGAAACAAAATAGGCGGCAAATCGATCCCTCATGTGTCCAATTTCCACTGTTGTCCTCACAGGCTGTTGCTGGAAATCGGGCAATGGGTTAGAAACCGGTTCCTCCAGTTCCACGTTGGGTCACTCTTTAGCCATGATGTAGTTATGGAGAACCACACACGCCTTGACAACCTCATCCACTGTCTCAATTTTAAGATTAATTGAGGTTTTCAAAATGCGCCATTTTGAGACAAGGATACCAAAGGCGCACTCCACAGTTCTTCGGGCCCTGGACAGTCTATAGTTAAAGATCCTTTTAGTATGGTCCAAGTCCCGACTAGAGTAAGGTTTCAGGAGGTTTGCACACATCTGAAAGGCCTCATCCCCAACCACAACAAACGGCATGGCAGGTCCGTCAGTGTTGGGAAGAGGTTGTGGCTGTGGGAAATTGAAATTATTCCGATATAAGCGTTGGCCCATGTCCGAGTCTATAAATGTGCTGGAATCATTAGCACGTCCAAATGATCCAATGTCCACGGCCACAAAGCTGAAGTCCGCACCTGCAATGGCCATGAGCACTGTAGAAAAATCTTTCTTATAATTGAAGTACTGAGAACCAGTTTTAGCCGGTTTGGTAATCCGGATATGTTTCCCATCCACAGCTCCAATACAGTTGGGAAAATCACAAAGTTACTGGAATTTTAATGCTTTGGCCTTCCATAATTCCGTGGTGGGTAGGGGTAAAAATTCTTAACGAAGAACGTCCCATAAAGCCTGGCAGGTGTCCGCAGCAATCCCAGAAAGTGTTGAAATACCAATCCGGAACTGAAAATGGAGCGATGTGAAGGTCTCTCCGGTAGCCAGGAATCTAATAACAAGATAAATAAATAAAAAATTATAAGTACATTGCGTAACAATAATTATGACAGGGTTTTTTTTTTTTAAATCTTACGTACCTTAGTGTCACCAGCAGACGCTCCTCTGCAGGAATCGCTCTCCGGAGCTGGGTATCCTGCCTGGTGATGGCTCCTTCAACGCGCCGAAGCAAATACCGGAAACTGACACATCCTCGTATACTCGTAACCCTGGTCCGGATTCTCATTTAGCTCACGGAATAAACAGTGGTAAGCTCCAAAGCTCTCACGGACTTCCACAATAGGGTGTCGCCAAAATCGCCGACGCCGTCTTCTCTGTTTTTCTCTCTTCCGTTCGTCATCACAAGCAGCAACAAAATCAAGATTGCAGTATAAGGTGTCCATTTTAAGATCCATGCTGAGGCAGGACACAGGAGCAAAATGGAGGATTTCAGCTCTGCAAGGGTTTATATACAGAAATCCTATGAGACACGCCCACTGTAGTGCCATTGGAGGTGTACTTTATCTTGGAATGCCATCTTTCCCTTTTTTAATGTTGCGTCAAAAAACGCAAGCGCATGAAACTTGCATCCAAACGCGTGTAAACGCTGCGTTTTTAGGCGCATACGTCAAGCCCATGCGTCGTTAAAAAGGTGCGTTGCCATGCGTTTTCACATGCATTTTCATTGCGTGCTAATGTGCCTAACAGATTTGACAGAAGGAAGAAAAGCCATAGGATGTAAATGGATTTTTAAAGTAAAATACCAAACAGATGGTACACCTGAAAGATATCGAGCAAGACTTGTAGCTAAAGGGTATTCTCAAAAATATGGAGAAGACTATGATGAAACATTTGCTCCAGTTGTCAAACACACTACAATAAGAACTTTACTTACAGTTGCAGCAGTGGAGCAGATGGAACTAAGACATCTGGATGTAAAGACAGCTTTTTTGAATGGAGATTTAACAGAAGACATTTACATGGAACAACCTCCAGGATTCAAAGATGAAAGAACTCCAAACAAAGTTTGTAAACTACAGAAAAGCATATATGGTATAAAACAAGCAGCTAAAGCGTGGAATGACAAAATCACGGAAGTACTAACAAATGAAAAATTTCAAAGAAGCAAAGCTGATCCATGCTTGTACACAAAAAGGCTGAGTAATAGATGGATTTATGTACTCATATACAGTACAGACCAAAAGTTTGGACACACCTTCTCATTCAAAGATTTTTCTGTATTTTCATGACTATGAAAATTGTAGAATCACACTGAAGGCATCAAAACTATGAATTAACACATGTGGAATTATACATTACAGTCATGGGCAAAAGTTTTGAGAATGACACAAATATTAATTTTTACAAATTCTACTGCTTCACTTTTTCTAATGGCAATTTGCATATACTCCAGAATGTTATAAAGAGTGATCAGCTTAACAGCAATTACTTGCAAAATCAATATTTGGCTAGAAAATGAACTTTATCCCCCAAAACACATTTCAACATCATTGCAGCCCTGCCTTAAAAGGACCAGCTAACCTCTTTTCAGTGATTGCTCCATTAACACAGGTGTGGGTGTTGATGAGGACATGGCTGGAGATCAATCTGTCATGATTAAGTAAGAATGACACCACTGGACACTTTAAAAGGAGGCTGGTGCTTGGCATCATTGTTTCTCTTCTGTTAACCATGGTTATCTCTAAAGAAACACGTGCAGTCATCATTGCAATGCACAAAAATGGCCTAACAGGGACGAGTATCGCAGCTAGAAAGATTGCACCTCAGTCAACAATCTATTGCATCATCAAGAACTTCAAGGAGAGAGGTTCCATTGTTGCCAAAAAGGCTCCAGGGCGCCCAAGAAAGACCAGCAAGCGCCAGGACCGTCTCTTAAAAGTGTTTCAGCTGCGGGATCGGGCTACCAGTAGTGCAGAGCTTGCTCAGGAATGGCAGCAGGCAGGTGTGAGTGCATCTGCACGCACTGTGAGGCGGAGACTCTTGGAGCAAGGCCTGGTCTCAAGGAGGGCAGCAAAGAAGCCACTTCTCTCCAGAAAAAACATCATGGACAGACTGATATTCTGCAAAAGGTACAGGCAGTGGACTGCTGAGGACTGGGGTAAAGTTATTTTCTCTGATGAATCCCCTTTTCGATTGTTTGGGACATCAGGAAAACGCCTCATTCGGAGAAGACAAGGTGAGCGCTACCACCAGTCTTGTCTCATGCCAACTGTTAAGCATCCTGAAACCATTCATGTGTGGGGTTGCTTCTCAGCCAAGGGAATCGGCTCTCTCACAGTCTTGCCTAAAAACACAGCTATGAATAAAGAATGGTACCAGAATGTCCTCCAAGAGCAACTTCTCCCAACCCTCCAAGAGCAGTTTGGCGATCAACAATGCCTTTTCCAGCATGATGGAGCACCTTGCCATAAAGCAAAGGTGATAACTAAATGGCTCAGGGAACAAAACATAGAGATTTTGGGTCCATGGCCTGGAAACTCCCCAGATCTTAATCCCATTGAGAACTTGTGGTCAATCATCAAGAGATGGGTGGACAAACAAAAACCTAAAAATTCTAACAAAATGAAAGCATTGATTGTGCAAGAATGGACTGCTATCAGTCAGGATTTGGTCCAGAAGTTGATTGAGAGCATGCCAGGGAGAATTGCAGAGGTCCTGAAGAAGAAGGGTCAACACTGCAAATATTGACTTGCTGCATTAACTTATTCTAACTGTCAATATAAGCTTTTGTTACTCATATGTTTACAATTATATTTCTGTCTGTGATAAAAACATCTGTCAAACACATAAAAACCAGAGGGCAGCAGATCATGTGAAAATATAATATTTGTGTCATTCTCAAAACTTTTGGCCATGACTGTACACTTTACAAAAAAGTGTGAAACAACTGAAAATATGTCTTATATTCTAGGTTCTTCAAAGTAGCCACCTTTTGCTTTGATTACTGCTTTGCATGCAGAAAAGGTGAACGGATGGACTCTACATGCCTGGTTCCCACCGTGAAGCATGGAGGAGGAGGTGTGATGATGTGGGGGTGCTTTGCTGGTGACACTGTTGGGGATTTATTCAATATTGAAGGCATAGTGAACCAGCATGGCTACCACAGCATCTTGCAGCGGCATGCTATTCCATCCAGTTTGCGTTTAGTTGCACCATCATTTATTTTTCAACAGGACAATGACCCCAAACACCTCCAGGCTGTGTAAGGGCTATTTGACCAAGAAGGAGAGTGTTGGGGTGCTACGCCAGATGACCTGACCTCCACAGTCACCAGACCTGAACCCAATCGAGATGGTTTGGGGTGAGCTGGACCGCTCACCGCTTCAATTTTGAATAAATCCCCAACAGTGTCACCAGCAAAGCCCCCCCACACCATCACACCACCTCCTCCATGCTTCACGGTGGGAACCAGGCATGTAGAGTCCATCCGTTCACCTTTTCTGCGTGCAAAGCAGTAATCAAAGCAAAAGGTGAAGAACCTAGAATATAAGACATATTTTCAGTTGTTTCACACTTTTTTGTAAAGTGTAATGTATAATTCCACATGTGATAATTCATAGTTTTGATGCCTTCAGTGTGATTCTACAATTTTCATATATATACCAATAAACTCGGCACTCAACTTAATGATGCTTAACAGTACGAAATTTATTATAGACAGCAGTGTGGTGACAAAACGTTTCGGTCCTACAAGACCTTCATCAGTTGCTGTACAAAAAACGAATGGGGAAATAATATACAAGAAAAAATATATACAAATCACATTCTAACTGTGAGTAAACACATAACTAGTGTTTATGGATTATGTGATTGCACCATATTGTAGCCTCTTCCTGCAAATTAAATGACCATTAGATTACTTATTACCATGTATATGTTTACTCACAGTTAGTTGTTTTTAAACAAGAAAGGGATAAAGAAAACATTCTAAAAATCCTGAAGCAACATTTTGAAATAAAAGACTTGGGAAATGTAAAACAGTACCTAGGAATACAGATAGAAAGAGAAGAAGACGGAAGTTTCCTACTGAATCAAAATCACATGATTCAAGACATAGCAGAAAAATTTGGACTAAAGGATGCAAAAACAGTAAAGTCTCGAATGGAAACTAATTATCTCAAAGAGATGAACAGTGAAGAAAATATGCTACCAAGCAATGAAGAATACAGAACAGCAATAGGAAAACTACTGTATCTAGCGACCGTTACAAGACCAGACATCGCAGCAGCAGTAGGAATCCTGAGTAGAAAGGTATCAAAACCAAATAAAGCTGATTGGAATGCCGTGAAGAGAGTAATACGTTATTTGAAAGGAACTAGCAATGTTAAGCTGAAATTACCCACAGGTGATAATTGCATTTTAACAGGATATGTTGATGCAGATTGGGCTGGAGATCCAACTGACAGAAGATCTACCAGTGGACATATTTTTTTTCTCTCAGGTGGACCGTAAGAAACAGTCAATTGTGACACTATCTTCAACAGAAGCAGAATATGTTGCAGCAGCACATGCGAGTCAAGAAGTACTGTGGTTAAGACAATTGTTAACAGACCTAGGACAACCACAGTTGGAACCAACAAAACTAAAAGAGGACAATCAAGGATGTCTTGTTCTTGCTCAGATGGAAAGAGTCAATCCAAGAACCAAGCATATTGATGTGAAATATCATTTCTTGAGAGATCATCTGGACCAAGGAGTCTTGAAGTTGGAGTATTGCCCTACTAAAGAAATGACAGCAGACATCTTCACGAAGGTGTTGAATGCTGATAAACATCAGAGACTTATAAAAAAGTTGGGTTTGATTGAATAAGTCTTTACTGTTGAGAAAGGGTGTTGGCATATGCAACAGATTAGGACTTATTATAAGTAAAAGGAGAACTTTATGCTGACCTGACAGTAGATGGCGATGTTGTGTAACATTTCCTTGCTTATTGTATAAGAAATAGTCTCACTTGTAGTTTTTTTTTTGTTCCTGTTTCCTGATGCAATGCTGAAATGACTGTGCATTATTCTTTTACCTCATGTTGTTAGAGGTAAAAGATTGTTATCCCATACAGCCTGCTCTGTGACGTTTTCTACTGCAAAGGTGTGGATTCAGAAGCTGTTCAACAGTTACGACCCCTCAGGGACTGAGACACCTTTGATAAGGTGCTCCAAATCCTAGAAGAGACTCATGGGGATCCACAGACGTAGAGGAGTTAAGGTCTTGTTTGTTTAGCCGTATTCAAAGGGAGGGGGAACTGTGACTCAATACATGAACGACAGTAAAATATAGCTTGGCACTCAAAAAAGAATAAAATATTTTATTCTTTTTTGAGTGCCAAGTTATATTTTACTATTATATTTTACTGTTATATTTGGACTGGAGACCCTACTTTGGCACCAATATCCTCTCTTTGATTCTCTGAGTGCCATGTTTATCTTAGATCAGTACATGAACGAGTTACAGGAGAGCCATACTGCAATTCTTAAGAAAGACGGCATAGGCGTAGGACCCCCTGACATAGTGCTAAGAGACCAGTTAGTGAGGGACTTAGAGATGTGCTGCTTGCACAGGCTTTGCGTGAGCGCCTGCGAGTTAACCCGCGCATGACTTTTGCAGACATTGGGGCAGAGACGCGCATAGGCGAGCAGGAGCAGGGGATATCAGCCTCGATGGGCTGGTCCGGAACTGCGAGGTATCCACCACGAATGAGGAAGAGCCGAAGTAGTCCCGCAAATTACGGCAAGGAATACTGAAAATATGGAAAGAAATCAGATGCCTGAAGGAGGCTCTTGCTGCTGTCTTGAAGTCCAATGCCATACTCCAAAGTAACTCACAGCAAAAGGAGAAGAAACCTAGAGGAGAGGTGCGGAGCATAAGAAGTACCCCAGCAGTTGCCCCAAAATTTGCTTCCAGGTCGTGGAGTGAAGGGCGAATGCAGAGTGGGTATTTTTTTCCGGAGAGGACGGCGATTCCAATGAAAGTGCCCACCAGACAGGCCCAGAAGAGGGTGTTGGAACTGTGGAGGAATGGGGCACCTGTCCAGAAGTTGCCCTACCCGACACCAGAGAAAGTCTGCTCATCCCTCCAAAGATCCGGCTAATTGGAGGGAACATTGCCCCTGGGAGAAACAGTATGGCGAGAGGAAAGGAGCTGCACTCAGGGCCAGACAAAGCCACAACGTCGGACGCCGCAAAGAAAGGCCGACGGTGTCCACTGTCTACGGAGAGATGTCTGCGTTGGTCATGCGCATGGAGGCGAGTCTGGTGAAGCTCCAATTTGGTTCCCAATGTTCCATCTGTGAGACCTAGCCTGAAGAAGAGAGAGAGCCAAGTGTGTAACACCGGTATGTCTGTACCTTGTTTCCCCGGAGTAGTGTAGGAGTTCCATTATTCGTCAAACTCAATCTGACAGGTCGTCACGCCCCCTATCATTTAATCCGTCTCCTTGTGATTTGATCTGTCTGGGAAATCAGGAATGTTGAATCTGGGAAATTCTATCAAAGTGCTTCATGAATTTATTCGGCTCTATTTATATTTTATCCATCTCCTTGTGGATTTGATCAGTCTGTGGTGTGGGGGAAAGGTGTATCAAGGCGAATCTTGATTTTATAAGGCTCTTTTTGTGGGGGATCTTTTAAGTCCACCAGTAAATGTATGTAAAGGATTTTCTAGCATGGGATTAAATCTGAGTGTGTGCTTCACTCGCTGAAAAGTTATATTTTAGTGGTCTATGTACAGGCTAAAAGGAGTTTATTGTACAATATTATTCAGTATATAAGAAGTTTTTCCCCATAGAGAATTAAAGAAAAGATAGGATACGTATTAGCAGGACTGCACCAGTGATATGTCGTGACATGTCTAGTAAAGTACAATTGACAGAAGCTCGCATCTTAACATGCTATTTAGATATGGTAATTCACTTGATAGAAATTACGCATAGTAATTAGCACTGTATTGTGTATAGCCAGGCATAGTCAGCTGTAATGTGTATAGCCCGCACATGTCCTTTAAATGGTCACAGGCATATTATGTATATAGCCGTGTTACAATATTACACACGCGAATGTTTTATTCGTATTTTTAAAAAAGCAATGACACGGTATTGTAAAACAAGGTTACAAGATTTTATTGTAATAAATAAATACATCTCAAAGACATTTCAAGCATTGAACTAATTGTGACACCAAAACGGCGATAAAAATGGCGATACAGTCAGGTTATGGTGATCTCTCTAGACAGGCGCAAGTTTGGTGAATATTCCAACAGATGTAGTGCGGAGTTTTTAGATTTGATTTTCTCTCAGCAATAAAATTTCTCACAATTGTATCATTACGCGGTTTATCAGCAGAAAAGTTCTCCAATATCTTACTGAACGGCATGTTCCAAGCTAAAAAATGTAAAAAGTACACGCAGTAGTGACCGCAGACAGTACTATACGTGTCTTGGATTTGGCTGCCTTGATAATAATAAGTCTCACAATTCTTGTTCAGGAGTCACAAAAACGATTTTGAACAGAATTCAACAAAAAGCGGGTACAAACTTTCTAGCATAGCTGTGTTTCTGACTCTCAGCTGATATTTTAAATAGTTACCATACCGATATTGTAGCGAATCAAGCTGTATTAAATTGATTACTAACACGATTCCAGCAACTTGATGACAAATTCAGAGCAGATTCGTTATTTCGGGACGTGTACCGGCCTATTTTGGCACATTCCCACTCCCACGCAGCGATTTTGACCACCATTCCAACCAACATGTCCAACATGAATCTGACATGGAGTACACTGATGCACAGCCACTGCTATATGATTCTGCTGGTACATTCACCCAGAGCACTACATTGCCCTCACAGTCTACTGAGCCAGAATCTGACCCTGATGAAACTCAGGTGCCCCTTCCCGCATACTATACCACCTTACACTGTGACACAGAGGAAAGTACAGATGAAATTGAAGAGGAGGTGATGGATGACCCAGTTGTTGACCCGGATTGGCATCCATTGGGGGAAGAGGGTGCCGCTGGCAATAGCTCAGAAGAGGAGAAGGATCCTCAGCAGGCATCGACATCGCAGCTGCGGCTATCTGGCAGGCCCGTAGTAGTCCAAAAACGTGTTAAAAAAAAAAAAAAGAGTTGCAGGACAGCTTGGCCAGACGGTCAAATTACCACAGCGTGCAAGCCCTGAAAATTTATACCATAGTAGGAAGAGTCCAGTGTGGCACTTTTTTAACCAAAATCCTATTGATGAGGCAAAGGTTATCTGTAAGAAGTGCGGAAGGACCTTTAGCCGAGTGAAAAATCTCCGAAATTTGAATACCAGTTGCATTTAATCAACATGCACTTGCAAGCGTGGATGGACTACAAAACCTCAGGTAGCACATGTGCACCTGCTCCGACTGAAAGTAGCCAGCAACGCTCCATCGCTTCCCCCACTGTAAGCCCACCGGTTACCACACCATCAGCAAGAAATGTTGAGGTGTCGTCGCAAGGCCAAAGCAGTCAGGGAATCACAATGTTTTTGCAACGAAAGACTGAATCTAGGCCATCACCACCACCACCATCACCAACACCCTCTCAGTCCGTCATGTCCACCGCTAGTTCCCCCATATGCAGCTCTCAAGTCCAGCTGACCCTAGCAGACACTCTAAGTAGGACAAGAAAGTACTCATCCTCGTACACTGGGTTTGAACGATTGCATTGCCAAGATAATCTCATTAGAGATGATGCCCTTCCATTTGGTTGAAAGCGCAGAGTTCCGAGAGCTCATGGCCTACGCTGTCCCACTCTATGACCTACCTAGTCGGCACTTCTTTTCTAGAAAAGCCATCCCTGCCCTCCTCCTGCATGTGAAAGACCGCATTGTCCATGCACTCAAACAATCAGTGAGTGGAAAGGTGCACCTCTCAACAGATGCATGGGCCAGTAGGCATGGCCAGGGCCATTACATGTACATCACTGCGCACTGGGTTAATGTGGTGGATGCAGGGTCCACAGGGGACAGCGGCAGTGGGACAGTGCTGCCTAGCCCACGGTATAGGCAACAGTTGGCTGTAGGCGTTTGACCCTCCTCCTCCTCCAGAAGCGAAAGCTCGTCGACAGAGCGCAGTCACACGAGCACTCCATCCGCAGCTGCCAGTGTTGCACACAAGGTGTCTGTAGCGCCGGCGTCCCTGCCCTCTGCTAGGCAGGGACGCTGTTCCCCTCACCCCTCTGCTCCAAGCCCGGCGTCCTCCTCCCGCTCTGCTGGCAGCGCGCGCTCCTTCCCGGCCACTATGCTTAGGGCGCGCGCGCGCTCCCTCCCTCTTAAAGGGGCCGCGTGCGCCGTCCTAAGGAGTCCCCGGCCAATGGCCGGAGGACTTCACCATATATAAGGCACTTCCTCCAAAATGGAGGTGCCCGAGCAATGTTGTTGCACTGTTCACTACTCTGCTTCAGCCATCAGGTTCCGTTGCCAGTTACCTGCCAGATTCCTGACAGTTCGCTGTCTGTTCCTGCCTGATATTCCGCTTACCTGCTTGCTAGCCTGAGGTCCGACGGTCTGCTTTCCAACTCCTGACAGTCTGTCTATGGACCAGCTTGCCCGCTCACCTGGGAGCGCTCACCTGTTACCTGCCTGCTAGCCTACCTGGAGGCTCCGCCGTCCGACAGTCTGCCCACCATCACCTGCCAGTCTGTCTATGGACCAGCCTGCTCGCTCACCTGGGAGCGCTCACCTGTTACCTGCCTGCTAGCCTACCTGGAGGCTCTGCCGTCACGTGCTGTGACCACCTGCTATTCCAGAGATTCTCGCTTACTCACCTGGGAAGCACACATCTACCTTCTGCCTGCTAGCCTACCGGGAGGCTCAGCTATCACAGGTCGTACCTACCTATACCCAGAGACTGCCCCGGTCACTTGCCGTGACCTCTTGCCCGTTCTTCCAGAGACTGCCCCGGTTACCGGCTGTGACTGCCTGCCCGTCTATCCTGGTCGCCACCCGCTCCCTTACAAGGACCGCCCCCTTGTATAGCAGCTCAGAGGTTCCGCCTCCCAGACCCGTTACAGTGTCCCACTATCGAACAGCTAGTGGTAAGCGTCAGCAGGCTGTTTTAAAGATGATGTCTTTGGGTGACAACAGACACACCGCGGAGGTACTGGCCGACTACTTGCAGCAAGAAACTGAGTCATGGCTGAGCAGTCTACATCTTGCGCCAGGCAAGGTAGTCAGTGATAATGGCCGTAATTTTGTGGCGGCCATAGCCCTGGCAAAACTCAGACACATTCCTTGCCTGGCTCACACCTTGAACCTGGTGGTGCAGTGCTTCATAAATAATTATCCGGAGTTATCAGCCCTGCTCCATAAGGTGCGAAGACTGTGCTCGCACATCCGTTGCTCGCCCGTAGACTCCAGTCGTATGCAGAGGCTGCAGCGATCACTCCACCACCCCAAGCACCGCCTAATCATAGACTTTGCAACAAGGTGGAACTCCACCATGCACATGGTTGAGAGGCTGTGCGAACAGAGGCAGTCTGTAATACATTTGTGGGAGGATACACGGGCAGGCAGTTTGAGGGCAGACATGGAGTTGTCGCATGTGCAGTGGTCAAAGCTGAAAGCCCTCTGTAAAGTCCTTCAGTATTTTGAGGAATGCACACGGCTGGTAAGCGCAGACGACGCCATCATAAGCATGAGCATCCCACTTATGCGTCTGCTCATGCAAACTTTGACGCACATTAAGGATCATGCGTCTGCAGCGGAGGAGGAGGAGGGAAGTCTTCATGACAGTCAGGCATTGTCTGCTCAGGGAACTGTCCTGGACGAGGTGGAGGAGGAGGATGAGGGGGATGATTATTTTGGGGAGGATGCTTCTCAGGGGGCAAGAGAAAATGTTGGCTTGCCAAGGTCAGGTACAGGGTTCGTGCATGACTGGAGGGATGTGGATTTGGCAGAAAGTGCTCCTCCACCCACCACTGGCAGTGCATCATTGACACCTGGAACATTGGCCCACATGCAGGGCCGGCTCCAGGTTTTTAGGGGCCCCTAGAGAAAGAGTCTCAGTGGGCCCCCTTAACACAGACCACGATTCATGATGCACAGATACTGCAGAGAAATATAGATACAGCACAACGCCAAACACTTCACTTCTTCCATTACATGACTGATATCTATTGTAAATTGTACAATAGCTCAAAAACCGCCTAATCCTCACAGCGCACAGTACAGACCGGACAGTACAGTCTTCCATACAATATTATGGGTACCACATAGTCTCCCCCTCATCACCCATATAATACCCCATGCAGGATGTCACCCCTCCATCCCCCATATAATGCTCCATACAGAATACTGGACCCAATATAATGCTCCATACAGAATACTGGACCACATATAATGCTCCATACAAAATATGGAGCTCTCCTCTGCGCTGTGCTGCGTTCTGCACTGTTATGGCTCAGGAAATGGCACCGTGGAAAGACTCCCATCATCATCATTGCCTGCCCATCATCATCAATGCCTGCCCATCATCATAATTGCCTCCCTATCATCATCATCATTGCCTCCCCATCATCATCATCGCCTCCCCATAATCATCATTGCCTGCCTATCATCATCAATGCCTGCCCATCATCATCATTGCCTCCCCATCATCATCATCACCTCCCCATCATCATCATCGCCTCCCCATAATCATCATTGCCTGCCCATCATCATCAATGCCTCCCCATCATCATCATTGCCTGCCCATTATCATCATCTCCTCCCCATCATCATCATTGCCTCCCCATCATCATCATCGTCTCCCCATCATTATCACTGCCTGCCCATCATCATCAATGCCTGCCCATAATCATCATTGCCTCCCCATCAATATCATTGCCTGCCCATCATCATCACTGCCTGCCCATCATCATCAATGCCTGCCATAATCATCATTGCCTCCCCATCATCATCAATGCCTGCCCATCATCATCAATGCCTGCCCATCATCATCAATGCCTGCCCATAATCATCATTGCCTCCCCATCAATATCATTGCCTGCCCATCATCATCAATCATCATTGCCTCCCCATCATCATCATCACACATACAGCAGACACACACACACACACACACACAAAGCACCGCACTACATACACACACACTGATACACACAGAGACACATACACACACACAAACATCTCGCCTGTCCGGTGTCCGCGCGCTCACTGCCACAGCCGGCCGCTGAATGATGATGTCATTCAGCGGCGCTGCTGTGAGAGGAAGCGCCGGCGTCCTGCAGGCGCCCCCTGGAGCCCGGAGCTGCGGCAGCGGAGGCACGGGGAGAGGTGAGTATTGCGCCGGCTACTGCCGGGGCCCTGAGCAAGCGGGGGGGCCAGTGGCGGCGCTGACACCGCTAACGGGCGCCGGGGTGCCAGACGGCGAGTGGGCCCCCCTGCCTGCTCAGGGCCCCGGCACTTGCCCGGGTGTGCCGGGTGCTGACGCCGGCCCTGCCCACATGTGTGATTAGGTCTTGCGGATCCTAAAAAGGGACCCCCGCATTGCCAAAATTATGAAGGATGACGACTACTGGTTGGCCAGCATCCTCGATCCACGCTATAAAGGCAAATTACAGAACATCATGCCACAGGAGAACCTAGAGCTAATATTGGAGAACAAACAAGCAGCTCTGGTAAAGCGTTTGTTAGAGGCATTCCCAGAACACAGCAGCGGTGCAGGTTCTACCACGAGCCGTACTGGGCCAAATGGAAGAGGTGTTCGTGGTGCACACAGCCGAAGTGGCGTTGGAGACGGGTTTCATGACCATGATGTGGACTGATTTCTCGAGTAACGCTCACACGAGTGGTAATATTGAATCAATTGCAACAGACAGGAGACCGCAGTTGTCAACTATGGTTTAAAATGACCTCTCCTCCCTTATCGATGTTCTCCCTCACAGTTCATTCCCCTTTGACTACTGGGCCTGTAAACTGGACACCTGGCCTGAATTAGCACAATATGCCTTACAGGGGCTCGCTTGCCCTGCTGGTAGTGTTCTATCAGAAAGAGTCTTCAGTGCTGCTGGATCAATCCTGACAGAAAGACGGACCCGGCTGTCGACCCAAAATGTTGGTGATTTCACCTTCATTAAAATGAACCATGCCTGGGTTTCAAAGGATTTTGTCCCGCCTTCCCCTGATGACACATAGGTTGCCAGCAAAATGGCTCGCTTTGTCCTCCTCTTCCTCCGACTTCTCCAATTCCTCCATTTGCAGCTGCTGAACGTCCAGCATACACCTCAACACATGCCAGTTTTTCCACCTCCCTAACTGGGCTGTACCCCCCCAGGGCCGGCGTCAGCACCTGGCGCACTCAAGCAAGTGCCGGTTCCCTGAGCAGGTGGGGGGGCCCACTCGTGGGTGACGGCACTAGCACAGGGCCCCTCATAGTATGCAAAAGTGTCTATGATGGTGGGGGGGCCCACTGGAGCATTCTAAATGGGGCCCATCAGACACTGGAGCAGCATATACGGGGCCCATTATACACTGGAGCATTATAAATGGGGCCCATTATATATGGAGCATTATATTGGCCTATCATACACTGCAGCATCATCCATGGGGCCCATCATATACTGGAGCATTCTAAATGGGGGACATCAGACACTGGAGCAGCATATATGGGGCCTTTTATACACTGGAGCATTATAAATGGGGCCTATTATATATGGAGCATTATATTGACCCATAATACACTGGAGCATCGTCCATGGGGCTCATGATATACTGCAGCATCATATGGGGTTCATTATTTATGGGGCATCATATAGGGTATGGAGCATCATATGGAGCACATATGGGGCCTATTCTGTATGGAGCATTATATGGAGCCCATTCAGTATGGAGCAATATATGGGGCCCATCATATACTGTATGGAGCAATATGTGGGGCTCATTATACTCTATGGGGACCATTATATACTGTATGGCACATTATATGGGGATCATCATATACTAGAGCAGTATGTGGAGCTCATCATATACTGTATGGAACATTATATGGGACCAATTATTCTGTATGGAGTAATATATGGGGCTCCTTATTCTGTATGGAGCAATATATGGGGCTCATTATTCTGTATGGAGCACTATGTGGTGCTCATAATACTGTATGGAGCATTATATGGGGCTCATTATTCTGTATAGGGCAATATATGGGGCTCATTATTCTGTATGGAGCAATATATGGGGCTCCTTATTCTGTATGGAGCAATATATGGGGCTCATTATTCTGTATGGAGCACTATGTGGTGCTCATAATACTGTATGGAGCAATATATGGGGCTCATTATTCTGTATGACGCAATATATGGGGCTCATTATTCTGTATGGAGCAATATATGGGGCTCATTATTCTGTATGGCGCACTATGTGGTGGCCATAATACTGTATGGAGGACTATACTGTCCGGTTTTTGAGCTATTGTAGAATTTACAATAGATATCACTCATGTAATGCCAGAAGTGAAGTATTTGTCATTGTACTATACCTATATTTCTCTGCCGTATCGGAGCATCATGAATTGTGGTCTGTGTTAAAGGGGCCACTGAGACTCTTTCGCCCAGGGCCCACGAAAACCTGGAGCCAGCCCTGCCCCCCCACAACTTTAGCCAAATAACCCCCAGTTTTCAATGCGTGACTATTATTATACAGTAAATTAAGGTTGACAAGCTTAAGTAATAAGAATTGATGTCGTTGGCAGTGAAATGGGCACTGTAGGTGTTTACTGTCCTCCACTCACTGCCGACTTTTCTTCCCCATTGACTTGCATTGGGTTTCGTGTTTCAGTCGGACCTCCGACTTTTTCCGATAGTCGGCCGATTTCGTTCGACTCGACTTTTGAGAAAGTCGGGTGGTCCGAAACCCGACTCGACCCTCCCGGTGGCAACGTCGCTCATCTCTAGTAGTCATTACTCTGTTCAGCTGCTCTCTGCAGTGTTGAGCCGAGTCCCCCGTTATCAAGAAATCATCCAGATAAGGGACTATCAAAATGTCCTTTCTCTCAGTTACGCCATTGTCTCTGCAACTAATTTGGTAAATACCTGAGAGGCTATTGATAACCCAAAGGGGAGGGTTTTTTATTGGAAATTCCTCAAGTCCCCTTTTATGGAAACCGATACCCTGAGAAACCTCTGGGAGTCTTTGTGAATGGGAACATGGTAATAAGCATCGCTGAGATCCAGACTCCACCTTGAATTTTTGAGCCCTCATATAGCCGTTTAGTTTCCGTAAGTTTATGATTGTCCGTTAAGACCCTCTAGTTTGCTCACCAGCAACAACGGGGAGTAGAATCCCTTGTTCTTTTCTTGAGGAGGGACTTCCTGAATAGTGTTGAGCGATACTTCCCGATATCAAGAAGTATCGGATCGGATTGGATCGGACCGATACTCAAAAAGTATTGGGTATCGCCGATTCCGATACCGGAAACCAATGCAAGTCAATGGGACAGAAATATCGTAATTAAAATAAACCCTTTCTTTCCTTGTAAACACTAGATATACACACATAGAATACATATATATATATATATATATATATATATATGTATATATATACATGTCATTGTGACACATACTGTATATATATTTATTTATAGTTCATGCACTTCTACTTAGTGTAATAGCCGCTGATTCAATTGCCGGATTTTGTGAAATTACAGACCCGACATGAAATGACATGTTACATACAGTTAACCATGTCATTTCATGTAGCTTGATATATGGTTTTAACTTACAATTACATGAGTGTATGTGTGCAAAATTTCAGACATCTAGGGGTTAATTAAAGGTGTAAATTCGTTCAAAAAAAATGCGTGGGGTCCCACTGTATTTTCTCCACCAGACAGACAAAGCCAGCGAGTGGGGGCAGATAATATTAGCCTAGGGAGGGTGCATTTATTTTGTGCCCCACCTGGCTACTAACATCTGCCCCCAGCCACCCCAGAAAAGGCACATCTATAATTAGATGCGCCCTTTCTGGCACTTTGCCGGTCTATTCCCATTGCCCTTTAGCGGTGGCGAATGGGTTAATAATGGGTTAAAGCCACCTTGCTATTGAAAGGTGACTTTAAGCCAGGTTAATAATTGAGAGTTGTCAATTTGACAACTCTCAATTATTAATCCTATTGCATGAAAGAATAAAAAACACACACATTAATTATAAATGATTTTAATGAAATAAAGAAACAGTTTTTGACCATCTTTTATTGTTGAGGTACTCCATCCGATTCCCTTGTGCTCCTGTAATAAAAATAAAATAAAAAAGCAACATTATTCTTACCTATCCGACGCACAGTCAGGTCCCACGCTGTAATCCATCGGAAAGGGTTAACAGGTTACAGCTAGCAGGGCAGCTAATACTGCCTGCTCAGCTGTAAACCCCCGAATGAAGGAGTTCCGCTCCCAGCTGACAGGAGAGGAAGTGATTATTGTGGAAAGCTTCATTGATTGCTTCCAACTTTCACTTCAGGTCAGCCGGGACTCCCTCTGACGTCACTGATGCTGTGCGGTGTCCCCGGCTGACCTGAAGTGAAAGTGGGAAGCAATCAATTAAGCTTTCCACACTAATCACTTCCTCTCCTGTCAGCTGGGAGAGGAAATCATTCATTCGGGGGTTTACTGCGAGGCTGGCAGCATTAGCTGCGGTCCCTGCAGTAAATGTTAACCCTTTCAGAAGGATTACATCGGGGGACCTGACTGAACACCGGATAGGTAAGAATAATGTTGCTTTATTATTTTATTTTTATTACAGGTGAACAAGGGCTTCGAATGGATTTACCTGGAAAATAAAATATGGTCAAAAACTGTTTCATTATTTCATTAAAAGGATTTTTAATTAAAGTGTGTGTGTTTTATTTTTATTTCCTACAATAATAAGTGATAGTTGTCTAATTGACAGCCCTCAATTATTAACCTGGCTTAAAGTTACCTTTCAATAGCAAGGTGGCTTTAACTTATTATTAACCCATTCGCCACTGCTACAGGGCAATGGGAATAGTCCGGCAAAGTGCCAGATTTGCCTTTTCTGGAGTGTCTGGGGGCAGATGTTAGTAGCCGGGGGGGGGCAAAAATAATGGCCCCCCTCTGGGCTTTTATTATCTGCCCCACTCGCTTGCTTTGTCTGTCTGGTTGATAAAATAGTGCAGGAGCCCATGCATTTTTTTTCAACGAATTTACACCTTTAATTAACCCCTACATGTGTGAAATCTTGCACACATACACTCATGTAATTGTTAGTGAAAACTGTTGTGAATGTGTTAGAAATGAATTCTGAGCAGAAGCTCCCTCTGGTGGTTACAAACAGTGCTGAACCATTCAATGAGGATTGGCAATCAGGAGTTACAGACTGGTCTTATATAAGGGAGGTTCCCTCCCATCATGGTTGCCGGTGATCAATTGTTCTTGTCTCAACTGTGGTTCCTGGTTCACTTGGAAGCTTGCTGAGTCTTGCCTGCATCTTCTGCTATCAGATAAGATATTTTCTGCTTTTATTTTTGTGCTTGCTTTTTGCATTGTTCCCTGCACTTCTGTGGAGGTCAGCCTGGTCCCCTCCGGGGGCTTGTGCTCCTCTCAGTTTATCTGAGCCACTGTTATTTGTTCATTTGCCTTTTCCAGTTTTTTCAGTGGCTGCGGCTTAGTTTTGTGACACCAGAGAACTAATTTAGGTGGTAGAGGTCGTGTGATCTCAGGTGTTTTTGCAATTAGTAGAGTTGGTATTTTTTAGGGTTTTTTTGGATTGCAGTAAGTGTCCTTCCTATCCTTTTCTGTCCAGGTAGATTGGGCCCCAACGTTTGCTCATACTATTTTCTGTCTGTGTCTGTATTTCTTCTTGTCTAACCGCCATTACATGTTTGGGGGCTTCCTATGTTCTTTGGGGATCTGCTCCAGGGCAGATAGCTTTCCTCTTTCTATCTTTAGGTGTAGTTAACCTCTCAGGCTGTGACGAGGCGTCTAGGACCAACGTAGGAACGCTCCACGGCTGCCTTTAGTTGTGGTGGTTAGTCAGGGTACTGCAATCCAGTAGATTCCAACCTCTCTGGTGTATTGCCGTTTTTGCCTGCTCTCCTCAGCTACCAAATCATAACAGAAAACCATATATCAAACTACATGAAATTACATGGTTAACTGTATGTAAACCATGTGTCATTTCATGTCGGGTTCTGTAATTTCACAAAAGCCGGCAATTGAATTAGCGGCTATTATACTATGTAGAAGTGCATGAACTATAAATATATATATATATATATATATATATATATGTGTCACAATTACATGTATATGAAGTACAGACCAAAAGTTTGGACACACCTTCTCATTTAAAGATGTTTCTGTATTTTCATGACTATGAAAATTGTAAATTCACACTGAAGGCATCAAAACTATGAATTAACACATGTGGAAGTATTGTATATACTTAACAAAAAAAATGTGAAACTACTGAAAATATTTCTTATATTCTAGGGTCTTCAAAGTAGCCCCCTTTGCTTTGATGACTGCTTTGCACACTCTTGACATTCTCTTGATGAGCTTCAAGAGGTAGTCACCGGGAATGGTTTTCACTTCTGGGGACTACCTCTTGAAGCTCATCAAGAGAATGCCAAGAGTGTGCAAAGCAGTCATCAAAGCAAAGGGGGCTATGTTGAAGACCCTAGAATATAAGAAATATTTTTAATAGTTTCACATTTTTTTGTTAAGTATATACAATACTTCCAAATGTGTTAATTCATAGTTTTGATGCCTTCAGTGTGAATTTACAATTTTCATAGTCATGAAAATACAGAAACATCTTTAAATGAGGTGTGTCCAAACTTTTGGTCTGTACTGTGTATATATATATATATATATATATATATATATATATATATATATATTGTGTAAAATGTAAAAAAAAATGCGTGGGCTCCCGCGCTATTTTCTCAACCAGACATACAAAGCCAGCGAGTGGGGGCAGATAATAATAGCCCAGAGAGGGACCATTATTTTTGGCCCCCCCCCCTGGCTACTAACATCTGCCCCCAGACACCCCAGAAAAGGCTAATCTAGAATTAGATTCGCCCTTTCTGGCACTTAGCCTGTCTATTCCCATTGCCCTGTAGCGGTGGCGAATGGGTTAATAATGGGTTAAAGCCACCTTGCTATTGGAAGGTGACTTTAAGCCGGGTTAATAATTGAGAGTTGTCAATTAGACAACTCTCAATTATTAATCCTATTGTATGAAATAAAAATAAAACACACACTTTAATTAAAAATCCTTTTAATGAAATAATGAAACAGTTTTTGACCATATTTTATTTTCCAGGTAAATCCATTCGAAGCCCTTGTTCACCTGTAATAAAAAAAAATAATAAAGCAACATTATTCTTACCTATCCGGTGTTCAGTCAGGTCCCCTGATGTAATCCTTCTGAAAGGGTTAATGTTTACTGCAGGGACCGCAGCTAATGCTGCCAGCCTCGCAGTAAACCCCCGAATGAATCATCTCCTCTCCTGGCTGACAGGAGAGGAAGTGATTAGTGTGGAAAGCTTAATTGACTGCTTCCCACTTTCACTTCAGGTCAGCCGGGGACACCGCACAGCATTAGTGACGTCAGAGGGAATCCCGGCTGACCTGAAGTGAACTGATAAGCAAAAATAGGGGATCCCCTCGAAAAAAAAAATGGCCTGGGGTCCCCCTATTTTTGTTAACCAGCCAGATGAAGCAGACTACTGAGGCATGGCATTTCAGGCTGTTAAGGATCCAAGATCAATGAATCTTGCAAGAATGATAATACCAGGCCACAGCAGTCTGCTTAGCTTGGCTGGTTAACAAAAATAGGGGATCCCCTCGAAAAAAAATGGCGTGGGTGTCCCCCTATTTTTGTTAACCAGTCAAGTAAAAAGCAGACTGCTGCGGTGTGGTATTAAAAGACTGTCAAGGCCCATGGATTTTGGCCCTCAACAGCCTAAAATACCAGGCTGCAGCAGCCCCACAATTGGTGCATCCAAAGATGCGCCAATTGTGGCACTTTACCCGGCTCTTCCCACTTGCCCTCTAGCGGTGGCAAGCGGGGTAATAAGGGGTTAATGTCACCGTTGATTGAACGGTGACAATAAGCCCGGTTAATAATGGAGAGGCGTCAATAAGACACCGATCCATTATTAATCATAAAGTTTGTAAATTTAAAAAAAAAATACACAGCCAGAATAAAGTCTTTTAATGAAATAAAACACCACACAGTTTTCATTATTTTTATTTCACGCTCATCCTGCGACGCCATCGATCTGTAAAAAGCCTAAAATAACAAACCAACACAAATACTCCCTGTCCGACGTAGTCCAAAATCACGAGTGTCCCACGACGAGTCCAGCTCTGCTACATCTGGATGCCAGGCTCAGCCTGACATCCAGACACAGCAGAGCTGCTTACCTGCGGAGATTCCCGGCGGTGACGTCATCCGGACTGCTTTACGGCTAGCTGTCGCAAGAGAACCCTGAGACCCTGCATACCAGAAGGAATCAGTCTGATAAGTGTCTCCTTTTCTTCCATATTGAACTATCATTCGCCCTTTACCCATTCTTCCTCCTTCCCAGTTCTGCCCCATTCCTCTTCCCTCTGCAATCCCTCATTCCCTGCGTGGAGTGCACTTATTGTATAATAAAAAACCCTTGATCTGCCCCCTGTCCGTGGCGACATCCCACGTTCCTGCAATTTCTACAGCACCTCCTCTTGTGGCAGCATCATCAGGGGCGCCTCAGCTGAGTCCACACATGCGCTGGCCAGGCAACCTGGAAGCCCCACGTCCATCTCCGGAGCGGCAGCCATGTCACCAGGGGCGCCTCGGCTGAATCCACACATGCGCCCGTCAGGAAACCTGGAAGCCCCACGTCCATCTCCGGAGCAGCAGCCATGTCACCAGGGCGCCTCGGCTGAATCCACACATGTGCCCGTCAGGAAAACCATAAGTCCTGCGTCCATCTCAGGAGCGACAGCCATGCTCCCCCCCACCCGCTCACCCTGCAAGACCCCTTGGTCCCAGAGGTGGCAGTCTCAGGCAATGCACCAGCTGTGGCCCTGGATTATCTTTCGGAATCTTCACTCCAGGTACTCGCCGAACTGAAGGTTCCCCATCAGGGACAGGAAACCAACTGATGCGAGGAAGAGGTACCGCCCTTTTAATCTGTAGGTTCCCTGTCCATGAAGGCAGATCCCCTCTCTCTGTGGTGCTGTCATGGGGAAGGAGAAAATAATGTTTTATTGTTGTATTACTTTGGACCACTAATTACGAAATCCAGAGGATATAACTATGGTACATTTCCATTTATTTCTGAAGATATTGCATAGTCTATGAAAAAAAATGAAGGGGTGTCAATAATGGTGATCAGCACTGTATATTGTCTGGCGTCTGGAAGAAGACATGCGAGAGACCTGAAGATCAAGGGTACACAACCTCTGTGCACCACGTACCATCATACAGGATTTATAGGTTCAACAGAGGTAATAAAACCGCTGTCATTGGGGGAGACACCCGGGAGAAAGATCCGAAAGGCCAGGATGATGGCAGTCAGGGATGATGCCGGTCATGGATGTTGGCAGTCAGGGATGATGCCGGTCATGGATGTTGGCGGTCAGGGATGATGCCGGTCAGGGATGATGCCAGTCAGGGATGATGCCAGTCAGGGATGATGCCAGTCAGGGATGATGCCGCTCAGGGATGATGACAATCAGGGATGATGGCGGTCAGGGATGATGGCGGTCAGGGAGGTTGCAGCTCAGGGATGATGACAATCAGGGATGATGGCGGTCAGGGATGATGGCGGTCAGAGAGGTTGCCGGTCAGGGATGATTGTATTCAAGGATGTTGGCGGTCAGGGATGATGCCGGTCAGGGATGATGCCAGTCAGGGATGATGCTGTGGAGCCCAGCTGTGCTTGGATTCCTAATCTCCAGAAGGGTGCACTGAAGGTAACCACCACTAGAGGTCCTGTATATACATTCACACACCTTCACCCATCCCTAGAGCCACCAGAGGGAGCTGTTTAGCCATATATAAGGAGGGTGAAGACACTAATGAGACAGTTGAGTCACCTCAGAGGGTGAAGTGAAGAGCAGACGGTCTATGCTTAGAGAGTGTTGTGAGCAGAGCAGAAAGTGTGCAGTCTAGCACACGGAGCAGAGCTCAAAAGAAGAGTTCAGCTGTTATGAAGGAGTCTGAAGTCTGCAGCGTGTGGAGGCTAGTAAAAGTGGAACAGAAACCACACCAGCCTAGTCAGAGCTGAGTCAAGTGAGTGCAGCTCAGTGAGAAAGCGTGCCGACGCTTAGAGAGTGGTGAAGAAGAAGGAGAAGAAGCAGCCCACCATCTGCCAGTGTGTGATAGTGTGAAGGCCCGAGTAGGATGAAAGGCGAGTGGAAAGCAAGTGAGGGACAGAGGAGCCTAAACAGCTCATCCCCATCATTACAACCGGACACCAGGTCCGAGCTTACTGGAATCTTCACGACCAGTAGGAAATACCGGAGATCCTGCGGGACTACAAGTCGCAGGAGCCCTTTAGTGCTGATACGTAACTGGGTCAGGAAGACAGGAGTCTGGTCGGCGCAACCATTAGAGATTGTGTTCTTTCAAGAGAAGGCCCTACCACAAGATCAGCCGGGCGTAAAGTTAGAAGCAACCTCAGGCCTAGTTTCATACAGGTCAGAGACACATTATAGGAGTAAGGAGGCCCTACACCTACTCAGTGGAGGAAACTGGATGTGCACCCTTCACCCTGCAGCACCCCGGGACGTGCCTGCAATACCAACAGTAAAGGTACAGAAAGAGACTTTTGTGTGTGTGTCCATCTTATTACTCCTACTGTCGGATTCTTCTCCGTCCTGCACCCTTACATTCTATCTACCCTGAAGGACCCAGCCTTACCTGTGGAAGGCTTAACACCTTGCTGCCCAATACCATCCCTTCAGCGGACCTATACAGCAGCGCTGGTCGCCCTGACCAGGCACCACAGGTGGCGTCACGAACATTTCTACAAACCTTTAATCCCCTGTAAATATCCCCTTTTTGAGGTGAGTCCCAGGGCAACGGACCGAGCTGCAGCTACCGTGACATCCCCCATAGTGATCAACACGCTCGGTGCCGAGTACCCCACAGCCCTGGCAGGTGACTCAATGCCGCTCAGGGATGATGACAATCAGGGATGATGGCGGTCAGGGATGATGGCGGTCAGGGAGGTTGCCGGTCAGGGATGATTGTACTCAAGGATGTTGGCGGTCAGGGATGATGCTGGTCAGGGAGGTTGCCAGTCAGGGATGATTGCACTCAAGGATGTTGGCGGTCAGGGATGAGGCCTCTCAGGGATGATGACAATCAGGGATGATGGCGGTCAGGAATGATGCCAGTCAGGGATGATGCCGGTCAGGGCTGATGCCGGTCAGGGATAAGGTCGGTCAGGGATGATGGCGGTCAGCGATGACATCGGTCAGGGATGACGCCTGTCAGGGATGATGCCGGTCAGGGATGATGCTGGTCAGGGATGAAGTCAGTCAGGGATGGTGGCAGTCAGGGATGATGGGGTTAGGGATGATACCGGTCAAGGATGATGCCGGTCAGGGATGATGCCTCTCCCGTATACATAGTGCATATAATACAGGAAAAATTAAGCATCAGAAAAAACTGCAGAATAATGGAGACACATATATATAAGTACTGCTCCTGGTGTGCTGTCATTGATGTGGCCAGTCAATAGGGAGGACGAAAGTTCCATGTGTGCAGCGCCCCAAAGTTGCCCCATCAGGCTTCCCGTTCACATATATACTGGAAGTTACGGGAGCAGCGGTTGTTGTTCCAGAAGCCGTCACTGTTCATATTAGCGCAGTCTTCACTGGAGTAATAGTAGGTACTTGGCTCATTGTCCGCCCAGAAGCTGAAACCCAGAAACACAGCATAAGGAAACATGATACTGCCCCCTGTGGCCATCACAGGTAACTCACCTTATACAATACTGCCCCCTGTGGCCATCACTGGTAACTGACCTGATACAATACTGCCCCCTGTGGTCATCACTGGTAACTCACCTGATACAATACTGCCCCCTGTGGCCATCACTGGTAACTGTAACCTGATACAATACTGCCCCCTTTGGCCATCACTGGTAACTGTGACCTGATACAATACTGCCCCCTGTGGTCATCACTGGAAACTGTGACCTGATACAATACTACCCCCCGTGGTCATCACTGGAAACTGTGACCTGATGCAATACTGTCCCCTGTGGTCATCACTGGTAACTGTGATCTGATACAATACTGCCCCCTGTGCTCATCACTGGTAACTGTGATCTGATACAATACTGCCCCCTGTGCTCATCACTGGTAACTGTGACCTGATGCAATACTGTCCCCTGTGGTCATCACTGGTAACTGTGATCTGATACAATACTGCCCCCTGTGCTCATCACTGGTAACTGTGATCTGATACAATACTGCCCCCTGTGGTCATCGCTGGTAACTGTGATCTGATACAATACTGCCCCCTTTCCTTTCTTGTCCAGACACTTCACCTTACGGTTGAGGACAATTTGCTTCCGTCCACCCACTTCCATACTCCATCTTGATTTTGAAGTCCGATCCACGTGGTCAGATATCCGGAGATTCTTCCAATTTCTTCCTACATAGAAAACAACATCAGATTCTCCATTAGACGAATCCAGAATGTTAAAATTCAGAAAGAGAAAGTGCAGAAACCGCAGACAACTCTGTCCCCCAACCACTGCTGCCCCATACTGATCTCATAGTTATCTTTCCCCCAACCACAGCTCCTCCATAGTGATCTCATAGTTATCTATCCCCCAACCACCGCTCCTCCGTACTGATCTCATAGATATCTATCCCCAACCACCGCTCCTCAATAGTGATCGCATAGTAATCAATCAACAGACCACCGCTGCCCCGTACTGATCTCATAGTTATCTTTCCCCCAACCACCGCTGCCCCATACTGATCTCATAGTTATCTATCCCCCAACCACCGCTCCTTCGTAGTGATCTCATAGTTATCTATCCCTCAACCACCGCTCCTCCGTACTGATCTCATAGTTATCTTTCCCCCGACCACAGCTCCTCCGTACTGATCTCATAGTTATCTATCCCCAACCACCGCTCCTCAATAGTGATCGCATAGTAATTTATCACCAGACCACCGCTGCCCCATACTGATCTCATAGTTATCTTTCCCCAACCACCGCTGCCCCATACTGATCTCATAGTTATCTATCCCCCAACCACCGCTCCTTCGTAGTGATCTCATAGTTATCTATCCCTCAACCACCGCTCCTCCGTACTGATCTCATAGTTATCTATCCCCCCAACCACAGCTCCTCCATAGTGATCTCATAGTTATCTATTCCCCAACCACCGCTCCTCAATAGTGATCGCATAGTAATTTATCACCAGACCACCGCTGCCCCATACTGATCTCATAGTTATCTTTCCCCCAACCACCGCTGCCCCATACTGATCTCATAGTTATCTATCCCCCAACCACCGCTCCTTCGTAGTGATCTCATAGTTATCTATCCCTCAACCACCGCTCCTCCGTACTGATCTCATAGTTATCTATCCCCCCAACCACAGCTCCTCCATAGTGATCTCATAGTTATCTATTCCCCAACCAGCGCTGCCCCGTACTGATCTCATATTTATCTATTCCCAACCACCGCTCCTCCGTAATGATCTTACAGTAATCTACCCCCGACCACCGCTCCACCGTACTGATCTCAGTTATCTATCCCCCAACCACCGCTCCTCCATACTGATCTCAGTTATCTATCCCCCAACCACAGCTCCTCCGTACTGATCTCATAGTTATCTATCCCTCAACCACCGCTCCTCCATAGTGATCTCATAGTTATCTATCCCTCAACCACCGCTGCTCCGCACTGATCTCATAGTTATCTATCCCCCGACCACTGCTCCTCCGTCGTGATCTTATAGTAATCTATCCCCGACCACCGCTCCTCCGTAGTGATCTCTTAGTTATCTGCCCCACCGACCACCACTCCTCCGTAGTGATCTCATAATAATCTATCCCCCGACCACTGCTCCTCCGTACTGATCTCATAGTTATCTATCCCCCAACCACAGCTCCTCCATAGTGATCTCATAGTTATCCATACCCCAATCACCGATCCTCCATACTGATTTGTTATCTATCCCCCATCCACCGCTCCTCCATAGTGATCTCATAGTTATCCATATCCCAATCACCGATCCTCCGTACTGATCTGTTATCTATCCCCCAACCACCGCTCCTCCGTACTGATGTCAGTTATTTATCCCCCAACCACCGCTCCTTCGTAGTGATCTCATAGTTATCTATCCCTCAACCACCGCTACTCCGCACTGATCTCATAGTTATCTATCCCCAGACCACGGCTCCTCCGTAATGATCTTATAGTAATTTATCCCCCGACCACCGCTCCTCCGTAGTGATCTCATAGTTATCTATCCCCCGACCACTGCTCCTCCGTAGTAATCTCATAGTAATCTATCCCTCAACCACCGCTCCTCCGTACTGATCTCATAGTAATCTTTCCCCCAACCACCGCTCCTTCGTAGTGATCTCATAGTTATCTATCCCTCAACCACCGCTCCTCCGTACTGATCTCATAGTAATCTATCCCCCAACCACAGCTCTTCCATAGTGATCTCATAGATATCTATCCCCAACCACCGCTCCTCAATAGTGATCGCATAGTAATCAATCACCAGACCACCGCTGCCCCATACTGATCTCATAGTTATCTTTCCCCCAACCACTGCTGCCCCATACTGATCTCATAGTTATCTATCCCCCAACCACCGCTCCTTCGTAGTGATCTCATAGTTATCTATCCCTCAACCACCGCTCCTCCGTACTGATCTCATAGTTATCTATCCCCCAACCACAGCTCCTCCATAGTGATCTCATAGTTATCTATCCCCCAACCACCGCTCCTCCGTACTGATCTCATAGTTATCTATCCCCAACCACCGCTCCTCAATAGTGATCGCATAGTAATCTATCACCAGACCATAGAATCATAGAATCATAGAATCATAGAATGGTAGAGTTGGAAGGGACCTCCTGGGTCATCTGGTCCAACCCCCTGCTCAAAGCAGGATTCTCTAAATCATCCCAGACAGATGTCTATCCAGCCTCTGTTTGAAGACTTCCATTGAAGGAGAACTCACCACCTCTTGTGGCAGCCTGTTCCACTCATTGATCACCCTAACTGTCAAAAAGTTTTTTCTAATATCTAATCTGTGTCTCCTCCCATTCAGTTTCATCCCATTGCTTCTAGTCTTTCCTTGCGCAAATGAGAATATAGATGATCCTTCTACAATGTGACAGCCCTTGAGATATTTGTAGACAGCTATTAAGTCTCCTCTCAGTCTTCTTTTTTGCAAGCTAAACATTCCCAAATCCTGTAACCGTTCCTCATAGGACATGGTTTGCAGACCGGTCACCATTCTGGTGGCTCTTCTCTGAACTTGCTCCAGTTTGTTGATGTCTTTTTTAAAATGTGGTGCCCAAAACTGGACACAGTATTCCAGATGAGGTCTGACCAAAGAGGAGTAGAGGGCAATAATGACCTCACGTGATCTAGACTGTATGCTTCTGTTGATACATCCTAGAATTGCATTTGCCTTTTTTGCTGCTGCATCACACTGTTGACTCATGTTAAGTCTGTGATCAATTAGTATACCCAAGTCTTTTTCACATGTGCTGTTACTTAGCCCTATTCCTCCCATTTTGTATATGCTTTTTTCATTTTTATTGCCCAGATGTAGTACTTTGCATTTTTCCCTGTTAAAATCCATTCTGTTAGTTGCTGCCCACTGCTCCAGTTTATGTATATCTTTTTGAATCCTCTCTCTCTCTTCTCTAGTATTAGCTACCCCTCCTAGCTTTGTGTCATCAGCAAATTTGATCAGTTTACCCTCAATTCCTTCATCTAAATCATTGATAAAGATGTTGAACAATACAGGGCCCAAAACAGAGCCTTGTGGTACCCCACTTGAGACATTCTTCCAACTGGATGTGCAGCCATTTACAACCACTCTTTGGGTCCGATCACTAAGCCAGTTATGAATCCACCTAACAGTTGCCTTGTCCATTCCATACTTAGTCATTTTTTCAATAAGGATTGTGTGAGATACTTTGTCAAATGCTTTGCTGAAGTCAAGATATACTATATCTACAGCATTTCCCTGATCCACCCAGTCAGTGATTCTGTCATAGAAGGAAATTAAGTTAGTCTGACATGACTTATTAGTTACAAACCCATGCTGACTCTGTTTAATCACTTCATTCTTATCCAGGTACTTGCATACATGTTCTTTAATAATTTGTTCAAAGATCTTTCCTGGTATAGAAGTCAGACTCACCGGCCTGTAGTTCCCTGGGTCCACCTTCTTCCCCTTTTTGAAGATAGGAACAACATTTGCTCTTCTCCAGTCTTCTGGGACTTCTCCTGTTCTCCAAGAATTTTCAAAGATTATGGACAGTGGTTCAAGAATTTCTTCTGCTATCTCCTTCAGTACCCTGGGGTGTAATTCATCTGGACCTGGAGACTTGAATTCATTTAGGTTAGCTAAGTGTTTCCTCACTGTCTTTCTGTTTATAGATATCCTGGATTCTTCTATTCCTTTAATAGGACAGTGAAGATCAGTTGATGTTACATTTCCTTTCTGAGAGAAAACAGATGCAAAATAGGAATTTAAAAGTTCAGCCTTCTCAACATCCTGACTTACCATTTCATCATTTTCATCCTGTAAAAATCCTATAGCATCTTTGACTTTTCTTTTACTTTTGACGTATCCCCAAAATCCTTTTTTGTTGCTTTTGACGTCACTTGCAAGCCTTAATTCATTGTCAGCTTTAGATAATCTGATTTGTGCCCTGCAGGTTCTGCAGACGGCATTATATTCTTCTTTAGATATGCCTCCCTCTTTCCATTTGATAAACATTTCTTTCTTCCTTTTTAGCATGTGTTTAAGTTCTATGTTCATCCATCCTGGTTTCCTTAAATGCTTCCCATTCTTCCCTCTTTTTGGAATTGTTAACGATTGTGCTTTGAGAATCTCATTTTTCAAGATTTTCCATCCTTCCTGGACATTTTTGTCCTTAAGGATATCCAGCCATTGGATCCCTCCAATTCTCTTTCTGAGTTCCTTAAAATCTGCCTTTCTGAAATCTAACCTTGACGTCTGAGTCTTCACAGGTCTTCCTCCTCTTGTTATCCAAAATTCTAAAATAGCATGGTCACTACCTCCTAGGGTCCCAGCCACTCTTACCTCCTCCACCATTTCCTCCTGTTTATGAGGATTAGATCCAAGGTAGTAGATCCCCTTGTTTTCTCCATTACCTTTTGGAAGATAAAGTTGTCAGCAAGAGAGGATAAGAATTTCCTGGACCTGTTAGTTTTGCCTGAGAGAGATTCCCAACAAATGTCTGGATAGTTGAAATCTCCCATGACCACTATGTCATATTTTTTGGAGAACTTGGCCATTTGATGCATAAAGAGTTCATCCATATCTTCAGCTTGCACAGGCGGCCTGTAGTAAATGCCTACAATGGTGTCCTTTCCATTGTTCTGTCCTTGTATTCTTACCCAAACAGTTTCCACAGAACTCCCAGTCTCTGAAGCTTCAATCTCTGTGCAGATATACGCTTTTCTAACATACAATGCAACACCTCCTCCTCGTTTATCAAGTCTGTTTCTTGCAAATAAGTTGTAACCTTCTAGCCTTGTATTCCAATCATGTGTATCGTCCCACCAAGTCTCAGTGATTCCAATGACATCATATTTCTTCTCCTGCGTTAGTAGCTCCAGTTCTTCTTTGTTTGTTGCCCATGCTTTGTGCATTCGTATAGAAACACTTTAGTTTGTGATTGGTTTCTCTTTCTTCAATATTTTTATTATGTAGTTTTTTTTGTCTTTGTTCTTCCCCTTCACTTCTAATAGCAGAGTTCTCAATAGCATTTGTCAGGTGTATGGCTTTTGCTGGCGTTTTGCTTCCCTTCCCACATTGTTCTAGTTTAAAGCTCTCCTGATGAGTGTAGCAAGGCGACTTCCAAATACATGTTTTCCAGTCTTCGTAAGGTGCACCCCATCTCTAGCAAGTAGTCCATCGTATAGGTAATTCACTCCGTGATCCAGAAATCCAAATCCTTGCTGACGGCACCATCGACGTAGCCAGTTGTTCACCTGCAGAATCTTATTCCACCTCCTTGTTCCATGGCCATCCACTGGAAGGATGGAGGAGAAGACCACCTGCGCTCCCAGTTCTTTCACTTTCTTACCTAAGTTTTCAAAGTCACTGCAGATGGTTTCCAGGTCACTTCTTGTGGTGTCATTTGTCCCCACATGTATTAGCAGGAATGGGTAGTCATCTTTAGGTCTGAAGAGTCCTGATATCCTGTCAGACACATCTTTAATTTTTGCACCTGGAAGACAGCACATTTCTCTTGAGGTTATATCTGGTCTGCAGATAGCGGCCTCTGTTCCTCTCAACAGGGAATCCCCCATGACCACAACTCTCCGTTTCTTCTTCACAACATTTTTCTTTCTCCATTCAGGAGGACTCTGAGGGCGTACAAGGTTACTCTTTGTGGGCAAAGTCTTATCCTGATGTATTTCTTCATCGTTCTCCTGTGTGAGAGCCTGGTACTGGTTCTGAGCAGTATGGGTGCTGACTGCCTCCTGATCCTCCTGCTTCTCTGGGTCACATGCTTCCATTCCTCTGTTTCTTCAGTTGCACTTCGAATTTCTTCTCTTTCTGTACCATGAAGAGATAATTCTGCTCTGTCTAAGAACTCTTCACCTTCCTTAATGGTCTTCAATGTAGATAACCTCTCTTCCAGATTTTGCAACTTTTCCTCCAACAGGGACACAAGCTTGCATTTGTGGCATGTGAAATTTGGCTTTTCCACTGGTAAGTCCACCGCTGCCCCGTACTGATCTCATATTTATCTATTCCCTGACCACCGCTCCTTCGTAATGATCGTACAGTAATCTACCCCCGACCACCGCTCCACCGTACTGATCTCAGTTATCTATCCCCCAACCACCGCTCCTCCATACTGATCTCAGTTATCTATCCCCCGACCACTGCTCCTCCGTACTGATCTCATAGTTATCTATCCCTCAACCACAGCTCCTCCGTACTGATCTCATAGTTATCTATCCCTCAACCACCGCTCCTCCATAGTGATCTCATAGTTATCTATCCCTCAACCACCGCTCCTCCATAGTGATCTCATAGTTATCTATCCCCCAACCACCGCTCCTCCATACTGATCTCATAGTTATCTATCCCCCAACCACAGCTCCTCCATAGTGATCTCATAGTTATCCATACCCCAATCACCGATCCTCCGTACTGATCTGTTATCTATCCCCCAACCACCGCTCCTCCATACTGATGTCAGTTATTTATCCCCCAACCACCGCTCCTTCGTAGTGATCTCATAGTTATCTATCCCTCAAACACTGCTGCTCCGCACTGATCTCATAGTTATCTATCCCCCGACCACCGCTCCTCCGTCGTGATCTTATAGTAATCTATCCCCGACCACCGCTCCTCCGTAGTGATCTCTTAGTTATCTGCCCCACCGACCACCACTCCTCCGTAGTGATCTCATAGTAATCTATCCCGCGACCACTGCTCCTCCGTACTGATCTCATAGTTATCTATCCCCCAACCACAGCTCCTCCATAGTGATCTCATAGTTATCCATACCCCAATCACCGATCCTCCGTACTGATTTGTTATCTATCCCCCATCCACCGCTCCTCCATAGTGATCTCATAATTATCCATACTCCAATCACAGATCCTCCGTACTGATCTGTTATCTATCTCCCGACCACCGCTCCTCCGTACTGATGTCAGTTATTTATCCCCCAACCACCGCTCCTTCGTAGTGATCTCATAGTTATCTATCCCTCAACCACCGCTGCTCCGCACTGATCTCATAGTTATCTATCCCCCAACCACAGCTCCTCCGTAATGATCTTATAGTAATTTATCCCCGACCACCGCTCCTCCGTAGTGATCTCATATTTATCTATCCCCGACCACCGCTCCTCCTTAGTGATCTCATAGTTATCTATCCCCCGACCACTGCTCCTCCGTAGTAATCTCATAGTAATCTATCCCCCGACCACTGCTCCTCCATAGTGATCTTATAGTAATCTATCCCCGACCACCGCTCCTCCGTAGTGATCTCTTAGTTATCTGCCCCACGGACCACCACTCATCCGTAGTGATCTCATAGTTATCTATCCCCCAAACACAGCTCCTCCGTAGTGATCTTTTAGTAAACTATCCCCGACCACCGCTCCTCCGTGCTGATCTCATAGTAATCTATCTCCTGCCCACCGCTCCTCCGTAGTGATCTCATAGTTATCTATCCCCAACTTCAGCTCCTCCGTAGTGATCTTTTAGTAAACTATATCCCGACCACCGCTCCTCCGTAGTGATCTCATAGTAATCTATCTCCCGACCACCGCTCCTCTGTAGTGATCTTATAGTAATCTATCCCCTGATCACCACTCCTCCGTGGTGATCTTACAGTAATCTATCCCCCGACCACCGCTCCTCCGTAGTGATCTCATAGTTATCTATCCCCGACCACCGCTCCTCCGTACTGATCTCATAGTTATCTATCCCGACCACCGCACTCCCATAATGATCTTATAGTTATCTATCCCCGACCACCGCTCCTCCGTGGTGATCTCATAGTTATCTATCCTTGACCACCGCTCCTCCGTAGTGATCTCATAGTAATCTATCCCCGACCACCACTCCTCCGTAGTGATCTCATAGTTATCTATCCCCGACCACCGCTCCTCCGTAGTGATCTCATAGTTATCTATCCCCCGACCACCGCTCCTCTGTAGTGATCTCAGAGTTATCTATCCCCAACCACTGCTCCTCCGTAATGATCTTATAGTAATTTATCCCCCGACCACCGCTCCTCCGTAGTGATCTCATAGTTATCTATCCCCGACCACTGCTCCTCCGTAGTATCTCATAGTAATCTATCCCCCGACCACTGCTCCTACATAGTGATCTCATAGTTATCTATCCCCAACTTCAGCTCCTCCGTAGTGATCTTTTAGTAAATTATATCCCGACCACCGCTCCTCCGTAGTGATCTCATAGTAATCTATCCCCCAAACACAGCTCCTCCGTAGTGATCTTTTAGTAAACTATCCCCGACCACCGCTCCTCCGTACTGATCTCATAGTAATCTATCCCCCGACCACCGCTCCTCGGTACTGATCTCATAGTTATCTATCCCCAACTTCAGCTTCTCCGTAGTGATCTTTTAGTAAATTATATCCCGACCACCGCTCCTCCGTAGTGATCTCATAGTAATCTATCTCCCTACCACCGCTCCTCTGTAGTGATCTTATAGTAATCTATCCCCTGATCACCACTCCTCCGTAGTGATCTCATAGTAATCTATCTCCCAACCACCGCTCCTCCGTAGTGATCTCATAGTTATCTATCCCCCAACCACCGCTCCTCATACTGATGTCATAGTTATCTATCCCCCAACCACAGCTCCTCCATAGTGATCTCATAGTTATCCATACCCCAATCACCGATCCTCCGTACTGATCTGTTATCTATCCCCAACCACCGCTCCTCCATACTGATGTCAGTTATTTATCCCCCAACCACCGCTCCTTCGTAGTGATCTCATAGTTATCTATCCCTCAAGCACCGCTGCTCCGCACTGATCTCATAGTTATCTATCCCCCGACCACCGCTCCTCCGTCGTCATCTTATAGTAATCTATCCCCGACCACCGCTCCTCCGTAGTGATCTCTTAGTTATCTGCCTCACCGACCACCACTCCTCCGTAGTGATCTCATAGTAATCTATCCCGCGACCACTGCTCCTCCGTACTGATCTCATAGTTATCTATCCCCAACCACAGCTCCTCCATAGTGATCTCATAGTTATCCATACCCCAATCACCGATCCTCCGTACTGATTTGTTATCTATCCCCCATCCACCGCTCCTCCATAGTGATCTCATAATTATCCATACCCCAATCACAGATCCTCCGTACTGATCTGTTATCTATCCCCCGACCACCGCTCCTCCGTACTGATGTCAGTTATTTATCCCCCAACCACCGCTCCTTCGTAGTGATCTCATAGTTATCTATCCCTCAACCACCGCTGCTCCGCACTGATCTCATAGTTATCTATCCCTCAACCACCGCTGCTCCGCACTGATCTCATAGTTATCTATCCCCAGACCACGACTCCTCCGTAATGATCTTATAGTAATTTATCCCCGACCACCGCTCCTCCGTAGTGATCTCATATTTATCTATCCCCCGACCACCGCTCCTCCGTAGTGATCTCATAGTTATCTATCCCCCGACCACTGCTCCTCCGTAGTAATCTCATAGTAATCTATCCCCCGACCACTGCTCCTCCATAGTGATCTTATAGTAATCTATCCCCGACCACCGCTCCTCCGTAGTGATCTCTTAGTTATCTGCCCCACCGACCACCACTCATCCGTAGTGATCTCATTGTTATCTATCCCCCAAACACAGCTCCTCCGTAGTGATCTTTTAGTAAACTATCCCCGACCACCGCTCCTCCGTACTGATCTCATATTAATCTATCTCCTGCCCACCGCTCCTCCGTAGTGATCTCATAGTTATCTATCCCCCGACCACCGCTCCTCCGTAGTGATCTCATAGTTATCTATCCCCAACTTCAGCTCCTCCGTAGTGATCTTTTAGTAAACTATATCCCGACCACCACTCCTCCGTACTGATCTCATAGTTATCTATCCCCCAACTTCAGCTCCTCCGTAGTGATCTTTTAGTAAACTATATCCCGACCACCGCTCCTCCGTAGTGATCTCATAGTAATCTATCTCCCGACCACCGCTCCTCTGTAGTGATCTTATAGTAATCTATCCCCTGATCACCACTCCTCCATGGTGATCTTACAGTAATCTATCCCCCGACCACCGCTCCTCCGTAGTGATCTCATAGTTATCTATCCCCGACCACCGCTCCTCCGTACTGATCTCATAGTTATCTATCCCGACCACCGCACTCCCATAATGATCTTATAGTTATCTATCCCCGACCACCGCTCCTCCGTGGTGATCTCATAGTTATCTATCCTTGACCACCGCTCCTCCGTAGTGATCTCATAGTAATCTATCCCCGACCACCACTCCTCCGTAGTGATCTCATAGTTATCTATCTCAAACCACCACTCCTCCGTAGTGATCTCATAGTTATCTATCCCCGACCACCGCTCCTCCATGGTGATCTCATAGTTATCTATCTCAAACCACCACTCCTCCGTAGTGATCTCATAGTTATCTATCCCCGACCACCGCTCCTCCATAGTGATCTCATAGTTATCTATCCCCGACCACCGCTCCTCCGTAGTGATCTCATAGTTATCTATCCCCGACCACCGCTCCTCCGTAGTGATCTCATAGTAATCTATCCCTGACCACCACTCCTCCGTAGTGATCTCATAGTTATCTATCCCCGACCACCGCTCCTCCGTAGTGATCTCATAGTTATCTATCCCCGACCACCACTCCTCCGTACTGATCTCATAGTTATCTGTCCCCGACCACCGCTCCTCCGTAGTGATCTCATAGTTATCTATCCCCGACCACCACTCTCCGTACTGATCTCATAGTTATCTATCCCCGACCACCGCTCCTCCGTAGTGATCTCATAGTTATCTATCCCCGACCACCACTCCTCCGTAGTGATCTCATAGTAATCTATCCCCGACCACCGCTCCTCCGTACTGATCTCATAGTTATCTGTCCCAACCACCACTCCTCCGTAGTGATCTCATAGTTATCTATCCCCGACCACCGCTCCTCCGTACTGATCTCATAGTTATCTGTCCCGACCACCGCTCCTCCGTAGTGATCTCATAGTTATCTGTCCCGACCACCGCTCCTCTGTAGTGATCTCATAGTTATCTATCCCCGACCACCGCTCCTCCGTACTGATCTCATAGTAATCTATCCCCGACCACCACTCCTCCGTAGTGATCTCATAGTTATCTATCTCAAACCACCACTCCTCCGTAGTGATCTCATAGTTATCTATCCCCGACCACCGCTCCTCCATGGTGATCTCATAGTTATCTATCTCAAACCACCACTCCTCCGTAGTGATCTCATAGTTATCTATCCCCGACCACCGCTCCTCCATAGTGATCTCATAGTTATCTATCCCCGACCACCGCTCCTCCGTAGTGATCTCATAGTTATCTATCCCCGACCACCGCTCCTCCGTAGTGATCTCATAGTAATCTATCCCTGACCACCACTCCTCCGTAGTGATCTCATAGTTATCTATCCCCGACCACCGCTCCTCCGTAGTGATCTCATAGTTATCTATCCCCGACCACCACTCCTCCGTACTGATCTCATAGTTATCTGTCCCCGACCACCGCTCCTCCGTAGTGATCTCATAGTTATCTATCCCCGACCACCACTCCTCCGTACTGATCTCATAGTTATCTATCCCCGACCACCGCTCCTCCGTAGTGATCTCATAGTTATCTATCCCCGACCACCACTCCTCCGTAGTGATCTCATAGTAATCTATCCCCGACCACCGCTCCTCCGTACTGATCTCATAGTTATCTGTCCCAACCACCACTCCTCCGTAGTGATCTCATAGTTATCTATCCCCGACCACCGCTCCTCCGTACTGATCTCATAGTTATCTGTCCCGACCACCGCTCCTCCGTAGTGATCTCATAGTTATCTGTCCCGACCACCGCTCCTCTGTAGTGATCTCATAGTTATCTATCCCCGACCACCGCTCCTCCGTACTGATCTCATAGTTATCTATCCCCGACCACCGCTCCTCCGTACTGATCTCATAGTTATCTGTCCCGACCACCGCTCCTCCGTACTGATCTCATAGTTATCTGTCCCGACCACCGCTCCTCCGTAGTGATCTCATAGTTATCTATCCCCGACCACCGCTCCTCCGTACTGATCTCATAGTTATCTATCCCCGACCACCGCACTCCCATAATGAACTTATAGTTATCTGTCCCCGCCCACCGCTCCTCCGTAGTGATCTCAGTTATCTATCCCCGCCCACCGCTCCTCCGTAGTGATCTCAGTTATCCATCCCCGACCACCGCTCCTCCGTAGTGATCTCAGTTATCTATCCCCGACCACCACTCCTCCGTAGTGATCTCATAGTAATCTATCCCCGATCACCGCTCCTCCGTAGTGATCTCATAGTTATCTATCCCCGACCACCGCTCCTCCGTAGTGATCTCATAGTTATCTATCCCGACCACCGCTCCTCCGTACTGATCTCATAGTTATCTGTCCCGACCACCGCTCCTCCGTAGTGATCTCATAGTTATCTATCCCCGACCACCGCTCCTCCGTACTGATCTCATAGTTATCTATCCCCGACCACCGCACCTCCTAATGATCTTCTAGCTATCTATCCCGACCACCGCACCTCCATAATGAACTTATAGTTATCTGTCCCCGCCCACGCTCCTCCGTAGTGATCTCAGTTATCTATCCCCGCCCACCGCTCCTCCGTAGTGATCTCAGTTATCCATCCCCGACCACCGCTCCTCCGTAGTGATCTCAGTTATCTATCCCCGACCACCACTCCTCCGTAGTGATCTCATAGTAATCTACCCCCGATCACCGCTCCTCCGTAGTGATCTCATAGTTATCTATCCCCGACCACCGCTCCTCCGTAGTGATCTCATAGTTATCTATCCCGACCACCGCTCCTCCGTAGTGATCTCATAGTTATCTATCCCCGACCACCGCTCCTCCGTAGTGATCTCATAGTTATCTATCCCCGACCACCGCTCCTCCGTAGTGATCTCATAGTAATCTATCACCGGCCACCGCTCCTCCGTAGTGATCTCATAGTTATCTATCCCCGACCACCGCTCCTCCGTACTGATCTCATAGTTATCTATCCCGACCACCGCTCCTCCATAATGATCTTATAGTTATTTATCCCTGACCACCGCTCCTCCGTAGTGATCTCATAGTTATCTATCCCGACCACCGCTCCTCCGTAATGATCTTATAGTAATCTATCCCCGACCACCGCTGCTCCATAATGATCTTATAGTTATCTATCCCGACCACTGCTCCTCCATAGTGATCTCATAGTTATCTATCCCCGACCACCGCTTCTCCGTAGTGACCTTATAGTAATCTGTCCGCCCGACCCCCACTCCTCCGTAGTGATCTCAGTTATCTATCCCCCGACCCCCACTCCTCCGTAGTGACCTTATAGAAATCTATCCCCCGACCACCGCTCCACCGTAGTTACCTTATAGTAATCTATCCACGACCACCGCTCCTCCGTAGTGACCTTATAGTAATCTGTCCCCCCGACCCCCACTCCTCCGTAGTGATCTCAGTTATCTATCCCCCGACCCCCACTCCTCTGTAGTGACCTTATAGTAATCTGTCCCCCCGACTACTGCTCCTCCATAGAGATCTTATAGTTATCTATCTCCTGACCACTGTTCCTGTATCTCTCGCAATCTTATGATGATCTCTTTAGTGATCTTCTACGCTCTTCTTTGTGGACTTACTTGCTCCTGTTTATTGTTAATGATGACCAGTTGAGATTTTCTGTCTTCACAATCTTTTTTTGCAAATGACCATGGTCGAAGTCTTGAAGACACATAATAACAACTCAAAGCAAAATGCCTCCATCCGGGACTGCAGACCGGATCCTGGGTCTCTGGGATCATGGACACATGTAAGGTTCTTGTCAGGATGATGAGAGTGGACATAAAAAGTACCACGCTAAAGTTTTAGGCGAGTGTGAAAAATTACTGCAAATTAATAAAGCTTTGAAAAATAAAATTATCAAGAGTTTATTTTTATAAATTAACAAAAGTGCAAAGTGAAGGATAAAAGAGAAACGTAAATCCCATTAATATCTGCTGAGAGCCCATCGTCTCCACCAGATCTTCAAGGTCACTTGTCACTTGTATATTCAGAGTATTTGTAAGATTATAGTCGGGTTTATGAGTTACCAGGTGATAATGATCAGTCTCATACTCAGGTGGAAACAGCCATTAACTGAAACAGAAACAGCTGTGTAGGAGGTTGAAAACTGGGTGAGGAACAGCCAAACTCCACTACAAAGGTGAGGTTGTGGAAGGCAGTTCCATGCCACAGGTCATATACCATAGCATGACTGAGTGCAGCAACAAGACACAAGGTAGTTATACTGCATCAGCAACGGCTCTCCCAGGTAAAGATTTCACAGTAGATAAGGATTCAAGACACAGTGGTAGGCCAAGGAAACGTAGTGCAGAAGATGAGGCACATCATGAGATGTCCAGCAGTGTCATTATCTCAGGACTGGCAGTGACTCCATGTACTGTGTGGAGACGTCTGACCAGAATTGTGGCTACAAACGAGACCTACCATATGGAGAAAAGAGTAAGCGACTCAACTTTGTACGAGTCTATAGGAACTGAGGAGCAGAAATGTGGCAAGTCTCCAGACTGAGGAGTAGACTGGAGCAGAAATTTGGCAACAGGTCTCCAGACTGAGGAGCACAAAAGAGCAGAAACATGGCAGTAGGTCTCCAGACTGAGGAGTACAATGGAGCAGAAACGTGGCAGCAGGTCTCTGGACTGAGGAGTACAAAAGAGCAGAAACGTGGCAGCAGGTCTCCAGACTGAGGAGTACAATGGAGCAGAAACGTGGCAGCAGGTCTCCGGAAGAGGAGTACAAAAGAGCAGAAACGTGGCAGCAGGTCCCATAGAATCATAGAGTTTGAAGGGACCTCCTGAGTCATCTGGTCCAACCCCCTTCTTAAAGCAGGATTCACTAAATCATCCCAGACAGATGTCTGTCTAGCCTATGTTTGAAGACTTCCATTGAAGGAGAACTCACCACCTCTCATAATAATAATAATCTTTATTTTTATATAGCGCTAACAGATTCCGCAGCGCTTTACAGTTTGCACACATTATCATCGCTGTCCCCGATGGAGCTCACAATCTAGATTCCCTATCAGTATGTTTTTGGAGTGTGGGAGGAAACCGGAGAACCCGGAGGAAACCCACGCAAACAAGGGGAGAACATACAAACTCCTTGCAGATGTTGTCCTAGGTGGGATTCGAACCCAGGACTCCAGCGCTGCAAAGGCTGCAGTGCTATCCACTGAGCCACCGTGCCGCCCATGGACGCCAGTTCCAATCATTGATCACCCTAACTGTCAAAAAGTTTCATCCCATTGCTTCTAGTCTTTACTTGTGCAAATGAGAATAAAGATGATCCTTCTACAATGTGACAGCCCTTGGGATATTTGTAGACAGCTATTAAGTCTCCTCTCAGTCTTTTATTTTGCAGCTAAACATTCCGAAATCCTGCAACCGTTCCTCATAGGACATGGTTTGCAGACCGGTCACCATTCTAGTCGCTCTTCTCTGAACTTGCTCTAGTTTGTTGATGTCTTTCTTAAAATGTGGTGCCCAAAACTGGACACAGTATTCCAGATGAGGTCTGACCAAAGAGGAGTAGAGAGCAATAATGACCTCACGTGATCTAGACTGTATGCTTCTGTTAATACATCTGTGATGAGTGCTGTGCTGGAATTGCTGTCCTCATCTCTTTTTTTTTTTGTACTGCTGAAAGCCCTCCTTCTCTCTGCAGCTCTCATACTTCTCCCTTCCCCCCCTGTCAGCCTGCACTCAGGCAGTGTAATGTGAGCTGCCAGTGCTGGAAGTTTTCCCGCTTCACCGCAGGGGTCCTGCATTGTCCGAACACGTGCTTTCTTCCTATAGCAGCCATGTTGGAGTATTCATTCTTTTTTGGTTAATAACATGGTGGGAGCATTCGCTAGAAACACGAACGTCACTGTGTTGAACCATGCGCCGACGGGCATCGTTCCCGTGGTACCGGTGAACCCGTAACTCCAACAGAGCCCGAGAAATGGAATTCTCGGGTGCCCCATGAGCTATGTCACCCAAGTTTGGGTTCATTTGAACCATTATTTCAAAGCAAGACCATTGATAGGTCTGCCGTTATTCTGCTAGGTTCACAGAACGAGTTATGAACCTTATGATATTGCAGAGCTCAAACCATAGCTTGCAGCCAGGGGAGGTGGCCAGAGGACCAGCCCTTTTTGTGAGGTCAGAAGCTGACATGCATAAGTCTTACAGTGAAGTTCCTTACCAGTAGTCTTTCTGCTGGGATGTGCTGAGTAAGAGATCTCCCAATGAACTATGACTGTGGGCTCCTTCCCCCAGCCTGGCTTGCCTGTATATGATCTAACTATCATGTGAGTTATCTTTCATTCTTAATCCCATTTTATTTTATAACTGCATCTGTATATAACTATATTGTCTCAGTTTGTTACATCTTTTTATATGATATAAGCACTGCCTGATTTTTTTTAAGGAATAAACCTATAAATTTATTAGTTTGTTTCTCCTGCTCTATAAACGAATTTGCACGTGCCTGACGCACTACGCTACTGTTTTGGGGTTGCTACGGACCCTCTTGATAAATTGTTCATCAAAAGCCGTAGCTGGTGGCAGCTAAAAGAAAGGGGTGTAAAGCGTTAATCTATTGGGTGACGCTGGCAGTGACGCAGCGGGGTTTATAAGGGTACTGCCTGGCTGCAGCCAGGAGTAATTATAATTCCCTCACTGCAGCGTGCCCAATAGCCAGCACACATCCAAGTGACCCGTCTGGCGACTAATTATCCTAGGTGCAGTTCCCTGACTGACCTGAGGGTAAGGGGGGCGCCAGAGAGCTGCAAGTTCCTAAGTGGAAGTGGGATAGTTATAAATCCCTGCAGTTTACTAGGGTCGGACGGCAGCAGCCGTCGTGTGTGTGCACGTTCCATCACATGTGGTGGCAGCGGTGGGATCACGAGCCGTGACCCCCGGGCTACCGTGTGGCGGACTGTGTGCCCGTTCATCACAATTTGGTGGCAAGCGGTGGGATTATAGAGCATTAGTGATCTGGTTTGAGCAATCATTCCATTCACTAAAAAACTTGCACGGTTCTTCAGCGACCCTGCAGCTAAAGTTTTGGAGAACAGACTCAGTGTTTATTAGTCCTGAGACAATTGTGTGTACTTGCGGTTACCCCTCCCTTCTCTTTGTTTTTCTATCCTATCTTTTATTTGGCAACCATGGCTACCATAGGAGCAAGTTGGTTCGAAAAGCAGAGCAAGGACACCCTTGTGGGAATCTGCAAGTACCACGGCCTTGTCCACACGAACCGAACCAAAGGCCAACTGGTCCAGGCCCTGAAGGAGCTGGGCGAGCATCGGAGCGTGGCGGGCGCAGGAGCCGGCCCAAGCCAAGGTGGTGCCGCAGGAACAGAGGCCCAACCCCTGACTGCTTACACCCAGAGAGAGGTGGACCCTTACCTGCAGGCGGCCCTGGAGGGACTCACCTCTGACAACCGGGAAGAACGCCTGAGGCTGATCCAGCAAGCTCAAGAGAGAGCCGACCAGCGAGAGGCCAAACAGCGAGAGGCTGAGAGAGCCGAGCGGGAGGCTGAGAGAGCCGAGCGGGAGGCTGAGAGAGCCCAAGCCGAGCGGGAAGCCCAAGCGCAGAGAGCCCATGAGCTGGAGATGGTTCAGCGAGGGGCAATGCCCTCCACAGCCCAGAGCAGTACACCCAGCAGCTCTCAGAGTCCCAAGCCCCGGCCGGAGCACTTTCCCGTGCTGGAAAAGGAAGGAGACTTGGACACTTTTTCTGCGGGCCTTTGAGAAAGTCTGCAGACAGTACCGGCTGCCTTCCGACCAGTGGGCCAGGTACTTGACCCCCGGGCTAAAGGGCAAAGCTTTGGAGGCGTTCGCTTCCCTCGCGCCAGATCAGAACAGTGACTATGAGGCCATCAAGCAGGCCCTGATTGCCAAGTACCAGCTAACCCCTGAGGTATACCGAAAGAAGTTCCGGAATCTCCAACGTGACCCACACGACAGTTATAGCGATGTGGTGCAAGGACTCCGGAACCACTTTGACCAGTGGATCCATGGACTGTCAGTTGACACCTATGAGGAGCTGAAAGACCTGATTATCAAAGACCAGTTCCTGCATCTGTGCCCAGCTGAGGTCCGACAGTTCATCCTGGACCGAGAACCAGAGGACGCGGTCACAACAGCCCGGATCGCCGACAGCTATGAGGCCAACCGGAAACCCGAGGTGCGGAAGGCCGTCACCACCCGTTGGGGAGGGGGTAAGCCTGCAACCAACCCCAGTGCCCCTGCCAGTCGTCCCTCTGGAGGCACTATCCCCTTTGCCAGCGCCAGGCCTACATCAGACCCCCGCCAGTGTTTCTCCTGAAAAAGGACTGGTCACATCAGCGCCACCTGTCCGGAGAGGCAGAAGAACCCCCCAGCCAAGGCCTCCGGGCCCAACGCCTCTGTTCTTTTGGTGGGTGGTGTGGTGGGGAGGGTTGATGACAACGTGCAGCCCGTCCGCGTGGGGGCCCGTCTTGCTACAGGCCTCAAGGACACCGGGGCTGAGCGAACCCTCATCCGACCCGAACTGGCGGCCCCTGAAGAGTTGATTCTGGGGAAAACCCTAACTGTCACAGGGATTGGGGGTGTCCACTACCCCTTGCCGATAGCCCGAGTTTTCATTGACTGGGGTGCCGGGAGCGGGGTGAAGGAAGTGGGGGTGTCCGAAAACCTGCCCACTGATGTTTTATTGGGGACTGATCTGGGGAGGATGGTGGCGTACTATGTCCCTGACACCCCTTTTGGACTGTACGAGTCCACGGTCATGCCTTTCGGCATGAAGAATGCCCCTGCCACTTTCCAGCGGATGGTCAACCACCTGCTTCAGGGACTGGAGGAGTACGCTGTGGCGTACCTGGACGACATTGCCGTCTTCAGTTCCACCTGGGAGGAACACCTTCAGCATCTCCAGGAGGTGCTCAAGCGTATTCACCAGGCAGGTCTGACCATCAAGCCGGGAAAATGCCAGATGGGCATGAGGGAGGTCCACTACCTGGGGCACCGGGTAGGCGGGGGTTCCATGAGTCCAGAGCCCGAGAAAGTGGACGCGATCGTGTCCTGGCCCACCCCCAGGACCAAAAAGCAGGTGAAGTCCTTCCTGGGCACTGCAGGGTACTATAGGCGTTTCGTACCGAACTATAGCGCCATTGCAAAACCCTTGACGGACCTCACAAGGGCGGTCTACCCCAAACAGTCAACTGGACAGATGACTGTGAGGCGGCATTCCGAGCTTTGAAAACAGCCCTGTGCAGCTCTCGAGTGTTGAGAGCCGTCGACAGCAGTCGGCCCTTCCTGGTACAGACTGATGCCAGCGAATTTGGCCTCGGTGCTGTACTCAGCCAGGTTGATTCGGGGGACCAGGAGCACCCCGTGTTGTACCTGAGCCGGAAACTTCTGCCAAGGGAAGTGGCATACTCCACCATCGAGAAGGAGTGCCTGGCCATGGTCTGGGCACTGCAACGTTTGCAGCCCTACCTGTACGGGCGCACCTTCAAGATGGTCACCGACCACAACCCTCTGAGCTGGCTGCACACAGTGTCCGGAACCAATGGTAGGTTGCTACGCTGGAGCCTTGCCCTGCAGCAGTATGATTTTGCCGTACAACACAAGAAAGGCAGTGATCATGGGAATGCTGATGGGTTATCACGACGTGGCGAACCCGCTGAGGTGCGCATGTCGGATTACCGACAGGTCATGCCTCCGTAGCGCCCTCAAAGGGGGGGAGGTGTGATGAGTGCTGTGCTGGAATTGCTGTCCTCATCTCTTTTTTTTTTTGTACTGCTGAAAGCCCTCCTTCTCTCTGCAGCTCTCATACTTCTCCCTTCCCCCCCTGTCAGCCTGCACTCAGGCAGTGTAATGTGAGCTGCCAGTGCTGGAAGTTTTCCCGCTTCACCGCAGGGGTCCTGCATTGTCCGAACACGTGCTTTCTTCCTATAGCAGCCATGTTGGAGTATTCATTCTTTTTTGGTTAATAACACGGTGGGAGCATTCGCTAGAAACACGAACGTCACTGTGTTGAACCATGCGCCGACGGGCATCGTTCCCGTGGTACCGGTGAACCCGTAACTCCAACAGAGCCCGAGAAATGGAATTCTCGGGTGCCCCATGAGCTATGTCACCCAAGTTTGGGTTCATTTGAACCATTATTTCAAAGCAAGACCATTGATAGGTCTGCCGTTATTCTGCTAGGTTCACAGAACGAGTTATGAACCTTATGATATTGCAGAGCTCAAACCATAGCTTGCAGCCAGGGGAGGTGGCCAGAGGACCAGCCCTTTTTGTGAGGTCAGAAGCTGACATGCATAAGTCTTACAGTGAAGTTCCTTACCAGTAGTCTTTCTGCTGGGATGTGCTGAGTAAGAGATCTCCAATGAACTATGACGTGTGGCTCCTTCCCCCAGCCTGGCTTGCCTGTATATGATCTAACTATCATGTGAGTTATCTTTCATTCTTAATCCCATTGTATTTATAACTGCATCTGTACATAACGATATTGTCTCAGTTTGTTACATCTTTTTATATGATATAAGCACTGCCTGATTTTTTTTAAGGAATAAACCTATAAATTTATTAGTTTGTTTCTCCTGCTCTATAAACGAATTTGCACGTGCCTGACGCACTACGCTACTGTTTTGGGGTTGCTACGGACCCTCTTGATAAATTGTTCATCAAAAGCCGTAGCTGGTGGCAGCTAAAAGAAAGGGGTGTAAAGCGTTAATCTATTGGGTGACGCTGGCAGTGACGCAGCGGGTTTATAAGGGTACTGCCTGGCTGCAGCCAGGAGTAATTATAATTCCCTCACTGCAGCGTGCCCAATAGCCAGCACACATCCAAGTGACCCGTCTGGCGACTAATTATCCTAGGTGCAGTTCCCTGACTGACCTGAGGGTAAGGGGGGCACCAGAGAGCTGCAAGTTCCTAAGTGGAAGTGGGATAGTTATAAATCCCTGCAGTTTACTGGGTCGGACGGCAGCAGCCGTCGTGTGTGTGCACGTTCCATCACATGTGGTGGCAGCGGTGGGATCACGAGCCGTGACCCCCGGGCTACCGTGTGGCGGACTGTGTGCCCGTTCATCACAACATCCCAGAATTGTATTTGCCTTTTTGCTGCTGCATCACACTGTTGACTCATGTTCAGTCTGTGATCTATTAGTATACCCAAGTCTTTTTCACATGTGCTGTTGCTTAGCCCTATTCCTCCCATTCTGTATAAGCTTTTTTCATTTTTATTGCCCAGATGTAGTACTTTGTATTTTTCCCTGTTAAAAACCATTTTGTTAGTTGCTGCCCACTGCTCTTATATCTTTTTGAATCCTCTCTCTCTCTTCTCTAGTATTAGCTATCCCTCCTAGCTTTGTGTCATCAGCAAATTTAATCAGTTTACCCTCAATTCCTTCATCTAAATCATTGATAAAGACGTTGAACAATACAGGGCCCAGGACAGAGCCCTGTGGTACCCCACTTGAGACATTCTTCCAACTCGATGTGCAGCCATTTACGACCACTCTTTGGGTCCGATCACAAAGCTAGTTATGAATCCACCTAACAGTTGCCTTGTCCATTCCATACTTAGTCATTTTTTCAATAAATATGGTGTGAGATACTTTGTCAGATGCTTTGCTGAAGCCAAGATATACTATATCTACAGCATTTCCCTGATTCACCCAGTCAGTGATTCTGTCATAGAAGGAAATTAAGTTAGTCTGACATGATTTATTAGTTACAAACCTATGCTGACTTTGTTTAATCACTTCATTCTTAGCCATACTTACATACATGTTTAATAATTTGTTCAAAGATGTTTCCAGGTATAGAAGTCAGACTCACTGGACTATAGTTCCGTGGGTCCACCTTCTTCCCCTTTTTGAAGATGAGAACAACATTTGCTCTTCTCCAGTCTTCTGGGACTTCTCCTGTTCTCCAAGAATTTTCAAAGATTATGGAGAGTGGTTTAAAAATTTCTTCTGCTATCTCCTTCAGTACTCTGGGGTGTAATTCATCTGGTCCTTGAGACTTGAATTCATTTATGTTAGCTAAGTGTTCCCTCACTATCTTTCTGTTTATAGATATCCTGGATTCTTCTAGTCCCTTAATAGGACAGTAAAGATCAGTTGATGTTACATTTCCTTTGTCCGGACTGAGGAGTACAATGGAGCAGAAATGTGCCAGCAGGTCTCCAGACTAAGGAGCACAAAAGAGCGGAAACATGGCAGCAGGTCTCCAGACTGATGAGTACAATGGAGCAGAAATGTGGCAGCAGGTCTCTGGAAAGAGAAGTACAAAAGAGCAGAAACGTGGCAGCAGGTCTCCAGACTGAACAGTACAATGGAGCAGAAACATAGCAGCAGGCCATGCGGTGGCCAGGGAACAGGGAGCCGACTGAGCCTGTTCTGAGCCCGCATGTAGTTCCAATTCGTCTTCTTGATGTAGGTTAACGGCCACGGCATAGTTCCTCCGAGGGCCATCCTCCTTATAAAAGTTGACCCAATCTGATGATGGAGTGGGGCGGTGGTGATCATGGATAGTAGCAAGTATAAAGCTGAGAAATTATGACAACTCAGTGATGAACAAGTATATGTCAAACTCCAGGGTGACCCTACCCCTTCCTTTCAGAATGAATTACGAGTTTTGGTCCTGGAGTCCCTATTGAATGGTCTTATTGACCCTAAATTAGCAGAATTTCTCATTGTGGATAGGCCGGTTACTCCGGTACTGTACGTATTGCCTAAGATTCATAAGAATTTGGAGAACCCTCCGGGATGACCTATTGTGTCCGGTAGGGTTTCTCTTTTTGCAAATCTGCCATTTTCTTGGATTGGGTACTTACGTTAGGGACACGAGTGATTTCCTTGAAAAAATTAATGATGTTACGGTTACTGAATCCACCATTTTGGCATCTTTTGATGTGGTGTCATTGTACACATCAATAGAACACGAGAAGGGTCTTGATGCTGTCTCATGTATGCTATCGGGCTCTGACATGGCCCCAGAGTGTGCACAGCTTGTTCTGGCTTTGCTGGAGTTCATCCTCAGAAAGAACTTTTTTCTTTTTGGGGATGATTACTTTTTGCAAATGCGCGGTACCGCCATGGGGTCCAATGTGGCCCCCACTTATGCCAACATCTATATGGCGGTATTTGAGAACAGGTTTGTTTACCGGTCCATCCTCTGGCGCCATGTCAGAGACTGGTGGCGTTACATTGATGAAATTTTTTTGGTGTGGGACAGTAGTCAGGGTGAGCTTTTGGATTTTCATCTGGAGTTGAACCAGTTTTATCCTGAGCTGCAGTTCACACTATTACATTCATTAACACAGTTACAATTTTTGGATACATTGGTTTACAAAGACGGTTGTAAGCTTGGAACTGATATTTTTGTCAAACGGATAGGAATGGTCTCTTACTGTTTGATAGCAATTATCCAAGAAAGATCTTGAGTTCTCTTCCTTGGAGTCAGTTACTGAGGGTTCGGAGGATAGTGGCTAATGATGAGGTTGTTGATCAGCGGCTGGATGAGATGTGTTCGAAGTTTATAGCTAGAGGTTATCCCAAAAGAGAGGTATTTGAATACAGGGATAAAGCTCTGAATCTGACAAGGGAGGATACCCGTACTAGAAACAGAAGAAACGCATCCCTTTTGTATCGACATATAATCCAATGAGCAACCGGATTAATATGATTTTGAGGAAACATTGGCCTTTGGTGTACCGTGGTTTATCTTCTATCGCTGAGTTTGAACCCCAGCCCATGATGTCCCTCAGGAGGGGACGGAATTTGAAAGATAGGCCGGTTAGATCAGACTTCGGCACTTTGAGATCTTCTATTCAAAGAACATTGAGCACTCCCCGTCTGGGGAATTTCCCGTTTAGGATGTGTGTGTTGTAATAATATGTTGAAGGGGGAGTTCTTTTATCATCCCCATACTGGGAAAAAGAGAGAGGTACACGTGTACGTCAAGCTATGTAGTGTACATGATTATGTGCCCTTGTGGGCTGACATATGTGGGGGAGACCACTATGGAGGTAAGGGCCCGCATCAGTAAGCATAAAAGCACTATTCGAACAGGACTTACTGAATGGCTGGTTCCTAAGCATTTTTTGGAAAGTAGACTGTTATGTTTCGGTAGCTGAGGAGTGCAGGTAAAAAAGGCAATACACCAGAGAAGTTGGAATCTATGAGATTGCAGTACCCTGACTAACCACCACAACTAGAGGCAGCCGTGGAGCATTCCTACGTTGGTCCTAGACGCCTCGTCACAGCCTGAGAAACTAACTACACCTAAAGATAGAAAGAGGAAAGCTATCTGCCCTGGAGCAGATCCCCAAAGAACATAGAAAGCCCCCAAACATGTAATGGCGGTTAGACAAGATGAAATACTGACACAGACAGAAAATAGTATGAGCAAACGTTGGGGCCCAAACTACCTAAATAGAAAAGGATAGGAAGGGTACTTACTGCAATCCCAAAAAACCCTGAAAAGCACCAACTCTACTAATTTCAAAATCACCTGAGATCACACGACCTCTACCACCTAAATTAGTTCTCTGGTGTAACAAAATCAAAACAGCAGCCACTGAAAAAACTGGAAAAAGCAAAAGTAAAAACATCAGTGGCTGAACTAAACTGAGAGGGCAAAAGCCCCCGGAGGGGACCCTGAAGGCCCCCACAGAAGTGCAGGACAAAATGCAAAAATCAAGCACAAAAACAAAAAGAAGAAAATGTCTTATCTGTTAGCAGGAGATGCAGACACGACACAGCAGGCTACAAAGGAAACAGGAATCAAGGATTGAGACCAGAGCAATTGATCACCGGCAACCCTGATGGGAAGGCGACTCCCTTATATAAGACCAGTCAGTAACACCTGATTCCCACTCCTCACAATCTTCACTGGACAGTCCAGTACCGCTTGTAACCACCAGAGGGAGCCTCTGCTCAGAACTCATTTCAAGTCCATTCACAACAGTAGACACTCTGTGAACCCATTGAGATTTGGAGATATTGATAGTGTGCCGGTTTTGAGGAGAGGGGGCGACAGATTAAATATGCTTAAAAAGAAGGAAATGCGATGGATCCATACGTTGGGTTCGTTACAACCGAAGGGTTTGAATTTGGATTTTAATATTATGATATAAAATATGTAGTGAATTTCTTGCTCCGTTCTCTTCTGTGTCAGCATTGGCTTCATTGGTATTGATTGACATTTGTTAGATTTTGTGTATTATAATATTTGTATTAAGGGTGTCTGGTGGGCTTGAGGCATCAAGATCTGAATATATGATTATTGAATATGGGATTCCATATGGGGTCTATATGTATCTTCTCGCCTCCAGTCCGCAGCCACCTGTTGTTTTAAACTATGGTTCTCTTTAATGGTGCTTATAGTGTTAATATATAGATGGCGGTGTGTGGACTTGCACGGTATAAGGGAGTGTGTGGGCTTGCACGGTATAAGGGAGTGTGTGGGCTTGCACGGTAAAGGGAGTGTGTGGGCTTGCACGGTATAAGGGAGTGTGTGGGCTTGCACGGTATAAGGGAGTGTGTGGGCTTGCATGGATTGGCTGTGGGTTGCCATAACGGTGTAAATACACAAATCTTTTATACCGCGTATGTGCCGCTTCTGACAGTGATCGGTGCACTATATGCAGATGTTTGTATGTGTACAGTCATGTATCATGTTTTTTATTGATGTTGCATTACATTATATGTGTGGATTGTTTTATATCATGTTTTGTGTATATTGTTAGAATGCTGGGCGTGTGCTGGACAGTGATTGGTGCCTTGTGAACACCGTCACTATTGAAAGCCGTCCCATGCTTGATAAAGACCTAATGCAGGTCGAAACGTTGCTGGATATGGCGAAATAAACCTCTTCTATTCTAAATACACCCGGATGGAGCGCTGCTCCTTTATGTCTTTGGCTGTTGGAGATCTCCAAGAGGGTTCCTAGGTTGGAGCGAGCGCCCCTATGCAGTGAGTGCTGTCAGCGTCTTTCTTGTACTAATGATGGATGTGACAGGCAGTCACCAGATACTGATGATGGAGGTGACGATCGGTCACCAGATACTGATGACGGAGGTGAGGATCGGTCACCAGATACTGATGATGGAGGACACACGCTGTCACCAGATACTGATGATGGAGCACACACGCTGTCACCAGATACTGATGATGGAGGTGACGGGTGGTCACCAGATACTGATGATGGAGGACACACGCTGTCACCAGATACTGATGATGGAGGTGAGGATCGGTCACCAGATACTGATGACGGAGGTGACGGGTGGTCACCAGATACTGATAATGGAGGTGAGGATCGGTCACCAGATACTGATGATGGAGGACACACGCTGTCACCAGATACTGATGATGGAGCGCACACGCTGTCACCAGATACTGATGATGGAGGTGACGGGTGGTCACCAGATACTGATGATGGAGGACACACGCTGTCACCAGATACTGATGATGGAGGTGAGGATTGGTCACCAGATACTGATGATGGAGGACACAGGCTGTCACCAGATACTAATGATGGAGGTGACGGGCAGTCACCAGATACGGATGACGGAGGTGACAAGTGGTCACCAGATACTGATGACAGAGGTGACTGACGGTCACCAGATACTGATGATGGAGGTGACGGACTGTCACCAGATACTGATGATGGAGGTGACGGACTGTCACCAGATACTGATGATGGAGGTGACGGACTGTCACCAGATACTGATGACGGAGGTGACGGGCGGTCACTAGATACTGATGACGGAGGTAACGGGCGGTCACTAGATACTGATGATGGAGGTGACGGGCGGTCACTAGATACTGATGACGGAGGTGACGGGCGGTCACCAGATACTGATGATGGAGGTGACGGGCGGTCACCAGATACTGATGACGGAGGTGACGGGCGGTCACCAGATACTGATGATGGAGGTGACAGGCGGTCACCAGATACTGATGATGGAGGTGACGGGCGGTCACTAGATACTGATGACGGAGGTAACGGGCGGTCACTAGATACTGATGATGGAGGTGACGGACGGTCACCAGATACTGATGATGGAGGTGATGAGGGGTCACCTGATACTGATGACGGAGGTGACGGGCGGTCACTAGATACTGATGACGGAGGTGATGGGCGGTCACCTGATACTGATGATGGAGGTGACGGACGGTTACCAGATACTGATGATGGAGGTGACGGACGGTCACCAGATACTGATGGGATTTACATTTCTTTCTTCACTTTGTAATTTGTGAATTAATAATAAACTATTAACCCTTTTATTGATGGAGACTTCTTACTTTCTTACTCTGCAGCATGTTTTTCAAACCTGCCTAAGATTTTGCACAATATCCTAGGTCTGAGAATTTCATAGGTGGAGTCGGATGGACTTACGGTTTCCATGTAGGATGGCATCAGTCAGTTTTCCTACGGCAATGAGAACCCTCTGTATGTCGGTCTGCAGAGCGTCCACTGTTGGCACAGACAAGAGGCGTTAGGGTCTTTCTCCTAGAACAGTCCCCGCTTCCTCTGGGTTGGCTCTTCTGACAGCTGTAATGGCTGATTTTATTCTTTGCGCACCTATCAACCTCAGGAATCGGTAACACATCTGAATATAGCAGCTATTAGGTGACAGTGATGGGGGAGGTGGGGGACGCAGCTGCAGGTTGTCTCAATGTGTCTGACATTGAATTATCTATGTCCCAGAGATAAGAAGTAACACCACACTGAGAATCCAACACAATCCGCTGATATGGAGAGAAAATGTCCACAGAGAGAGACCAGTCATATAATACTACATCCACTTACACACTGGTCATATAATACTACATACACACAGAGGCTGGTAATATAATACTACATCCACATAGAGACCGGTCATATAACACTACATCCACATAGAGACCGGTCATATAATACTACATCCACATAGAGACCGGTCATATAATACTACATCCACATAGAGACCGGTCATATAATACTACATCCACATAGAGACCGGTCATACAATACTACATCCACATAGAAACGGGTCATAAAACACTACATCCACATACAAACGGGTCATATAACACTACATGCACATAGACACGGTTCATATATTACTACATCTACATAGAGACCGGTCATATAATACTACATCCATATATAGACCGGTCATATAATACTACATCCACATAGAAACGAGTCATAAAACACTACATCCACATACAAACGGGTCATATAATACTACATCCACATAGTAACGGGTCATATAATACTACATCCACTTACAAACGGGTCATATAACACTACATCCACATACAAAAGGGTCATATAATACTACATGCACATACAAACGGGTCACATAATACTACATCCACATACAAACGGGTCATATAACACTATATCCACATACAAAAGGGTCATATAATACTACATGCACATACAAACGGGTCATATAATACTACATGCACATACAAACGGGTCATATAATACTACATGCACATAGAGACCGGTCATATAATACTACATCCATATAGATACCAGTCATATAATACTACATCCATATAGAGACCAGTCATATAATACTGGGACCCTAGGAGGTAGTGACCATGCTATTTTAGAATTTTGGATAACAAAAGGAGGAAGACCTGTGAAGACTCAGACGTCAAGGTTAGATTTCAGAAAGGCAGATTTTAAGGGACTCAGAAAGAGAATTGGAGGGATCCAATGGCTGGATATCCTTCAGGACAAAAATGTCCAGGAAGGATGGAAAATCTTGAAAAATGAGATTCTCAAAGCACAATCATTAACAATTCCGAAAAGAGGGAAGAATGGGAAGCATTTAAGGAAACCAGGATGGATGAACACAGAACTTAAACACATGCTAAAAAGGAAGAAAGAAATGTTTATCAAATGGAAAGAGGGAGGTATATCTAAAGAAGAATATAATGCCGTCTGCAGAACCTGCAGGGCACAAATCAGATTATCTAAAGCTGACCATGAATTAAGGTTTGCAAGAGACGTCAAAATCAATAAAAAAGGATTTTGGGGATACGTCAAAAGTAAAAGAAAAGTCAAAGATGCTATAGGATTTTTACAGGATGAAAATGATGAAATGGTAAGACAGGATGTTGAGAAGGCTGAACTTTTAAATTCCTATTTTGCTTCTGTTTTCTCTCAGAAAGGAAATGTAACATCAACTGATCTTCACTGTCCTATTAAAGGAATAGAAGAATCCAGGATATCTATAAGCAGAAAGACAGTGAGGAAACACTTAGCTAACCTAAATGAATTCAAGTCTCCAGGTCCAGATGAATTACACCCCAGAATACTGAAGGAGATAGCAGAAGAAATTCTTGAACCACTGTCCATAATCTTTGAAAATTCTTGGAGAACAGAAGAAGTCCCAGAAGACTGGAGAAGAGCAAATATTGTTCCTATCTTCAAAAAGGGGAAGAAGGTGGACCCAGGGAACTACAGGCCGGTGAGTCTGACTTCTATACCAGGAAAGATCTTTGAACAAATTATTAAAGAACATGTATGTAAGTACCTGGATAAGAATGAAGTGATTAAACAGAGTCAGCATGGGTTTGTAACTAATAAGTCATGTCAGACTAACTTAATTTCCTTCTATGACAGAATCACTGACTGGGTGGATCAGGGAAATGCTGTAGATATAGTATATCTTGACTTCAGCAAAGCATTTGACAAAGTATCTCACACAATCCTTATTGAAAAAATGACTAAGTATGGAATGGACAAGGCAACTGTTAGGTGGATTCATAACTGGCTTAGTGATCGGACCCAAAGAGTGGTCGTAAATGGCTGCACATCCAGTTGGAAGAATGTCTCAAGTGGGGTACCACAAGGCTCTGTTTTGGGCCCTGTAATGTTCAACATCTTTATTAATGATTTAGATGAAGGAATTGAGGGTAAACTGATCAAATTTGCTGATGACACAAAGCTAGGAGGGGTAGCTAATACTAGAGAAGCGAGAGAGAGGATTCAAAAATATATAAATAAACTGGAGCAGTGGGCAGCAACTAACAGAATGGATTTTAAAAGGGAAAAATGCAAAGTACTACATCTGGGCAATAAAAATGAAAAAAGCATATACAAAATGGGAGGAATAGGGCTAAGTAACAGCACATGTGAAAAAGACTTGGGTATACTAATAGATCACAGACTTAACATGAGTCAACAGTGTGATGCAGCAGCAAAAAAGGCAAATGCAATTCTAGGATGTATCTGTGTAGCCCTGGTACACAATACCAGGAGGATGAGTGGAGAGGTAACGGTTAAGGGCTCTCCATGATATCACGTACACTTCGGACACACCCAGCAGGGGTGTGGAGGGGAGTGCTGAGGAGTCTGAGTTGAGTTCAGTCAGTGACTCGAAAGAGTTAGGAAGTGCAGTCTTTGTGCAGTTCAGAAAGTGGAGTCCAGTAAAGGTGAGCCAGTTCACCTCAGCCTGGTCAGAGCTGTGCCCCACTAGAGGACGGACTGAGACATCTGTTGAGAGTCTGAGCAAATCGAAGGGCATAGTGGAAGAGAACAGAAAAGTGCCATCGGTATAGAATACCTGCACATTGTTACCGGTCACTGGAGACCGAAGCATCACCATAGCTTCATGCATGGTGGTAGGAAACCCAGAGGCTTACCGGACCTTAGGTAACGGAAAGCAGCCCCTGAAGAGTCAGTACGTAACTGGGGTCAGGGAGAGTGAGAACCTTGAGTCAGTGCACGACAGGAATTGGAACTCAGCTCTCTCAGAAGAAGGCTCCAACCACAAAACTGACCGGGCAGCACAGCTTTGGAAAAGCTGGAGATTATAGAGGGAACTACGCTTCATGCTGGTTGTACTCATCATCATTTGAAAGTAAAGGAGGCCCCTAACTTGCTTAGCCGTTGCCTCAAAGCTCATCCTCCATCAACCCCATCAGCCTCCCTGGGACCTGCCTGAACAACTTGAAGTAAAGGTATGGAAAGACGCTGATGTGTGAGACTGTGTTATTTGATTGCATTCCTGCACTACCCTATCATAACCATCGACCTGAGGGAAGAGTCCCACCTGTAGGGACCCGACATCTAGCTGCCTCACCATCCCCTCAGAGATCTACAGCAGCGCTGGTACAAATTACCAGAGACTACAGGTGGCGTCACGAACTGTATATATATATCCCCTGTAAATATACCCCCCAACATACGCCTGACCGCCAGGGCCACAGACCGAGCCACCGCTACCTGTGACATCCCCATAGACTTCCACGGGCTCGGCTCTGAGTACCCCATTGCCCTGGAAACCCACAATTGTGGTGCGTGGTCGAGACAAAATTGGCGTCACGAACAGGATACGAAACTTGCAGCATTGCGAGCCCTGTGTGCCTGTGGAGTGTTTTGGCGAAAAAGACTGTTGCTGTTGTTTGGCGCCAAATACCGCCATATTTGCCGCCAGATTCGCGCCCTAAGGCGCTGGAGAAGAAGGTGGGCGTACCTGAAAGAGCGCGCAGAGTCTTGGACACGCCCCTGGCTCTGACTCAGCGGCAGGTCCTGCAACAGGAAGTGAACGCTCTGACATCAGAGCGCCTGCGACGAAGGTCCTGTTCCCACTGCTGTGCCTGTGAAGTAGCAGCGTCTGAAACCGGTAGGCTCCGTTTAACCAAGGGGGCGCTAAGATGTCACAACAACCGGCCGACAGTGCGGCCCCAGCCGGAGGCCCCAATCCCGCACCGCCTGGTATTGTAGCGCCAGATGGGGGTGCAGGTCCAGCACCCAGTCCGGTAGTCCCGATCATGCCACTAACGCTCCCATATATGCCTGGGGCGAAATGGCTTCCCCAGTACAGCGGTGAGCCAGGCACATTAGCAGGCTTCAAGCGGAAGTTATGCAGCATCCTAGAAATGTACTCCATGCCTGAGAGACAAAAAGCTGCTGTGCTAATAGGGCAGCTAACTGGCGCTGCTGAGAGGGAAGTGGAGACTTGGGATACCGTTGATCAGGAGTCGGTACCTGCGATCTTCCTTAAGCTGCATGCCATATTTGAAGACCGCACGGAAACGGATCTCCGGATGGCCTTCTATCACTGTTCACAACAGCCAGGTGACAGCATCCGGGACTACGCTTGCCGACTACAAGGAGCCCTGAGAGCTCTTAAGCAGGTTAATAATTTAAATGCTATTGATGAGAATAAAATGCTGAAAGAACAATTTATACAGGGATTGAGATCCCAAGAGGAACGCAGAACTGTAAACTGGTGGTCCTTAGATCATCCGGATGCTACCTTTGATGCCCTAAAAGACATGGCAATAAAAGGGCTGCGGCCCCTGGGCAAACTTGAGGTGGCAACCCAACATCATCAGGCTGAAGTCACTCTGGAACCGGCAGTAAACCCCTTTTCCCCGTTAGTGGCCGAAGCCAAAGCGCAGGTGACCCCTCCTAGTGAATTGGATTGTCTGCGCTCAGAGGTGCGCCAGCTGACTAAAAATCTGGCTGCTGTAATGAGTGCCCTGCAACTGCGGAAAGAGGAAGAAGGGAAGATCTTGTTAGCAGACTGCCCAGAAGACGTCCCGTGGATGCACCGGAGAAGAAAGAAGACGTCGCCCCCCCGGAGGAGGACAACGCCACCCCCAGGAGCGACCTCTGATCAACACCCTCCTCGTCGAGAGATCATCTGTTACCGATGCAACCGGAAAGGTCATCTGTCTCCACAGTGTCCTTTAAACGGGCAGAACCTGGGTCCGAGGGCCAACACCCGGGAGAATACCCGTCAGGCCCCCTAGACTGGAACCGCAGGTATGTGGGTGGGCGACCCTACCTGTCTATCATCTTAGATGGTATTGCAGTTCCGGCATTGTTAGACACTGGGTCCCAGGTGACCCTAATTCCTGATGCCCTCTATACTAAGTACTGGTCAATGGACAGTCTTAAACCCCGAGCTCTGACTTTACCGTGTATGCTTCTAATGGTCTTCCTGTAGAAGTACTTGGGACAAAATGTGTAGATGTAAAGGTGGGCAGAGAGGAGTTGAAAGACCAAGGGCTTCTGGTAGTAAAGACTGTAAATGAGGAGAACGGTTTAAATATCATTTTGGGTACTAACATTATCGGTAATTGTTTGGGAGAAGTTGTGTTCTTGCTCCAACAGCTCGCTGAGATTGCCCGACCAAGGCAGAGAGGAGTAATCCAAAGAGAGATCCGGGCCCTGGTGTGTCAGCAGCAAGCGAAGCTTACAGACGGCGAAATTGGTAATGTACGGGTCACTGACTCGGATCCTATTGTGATACCCCCAATGAGTGAAATGATCATTTGGTGCAGGGCAGCCATAGGTCTGAGAGGACAGAATTACCAAGCTGTAGTAGAACCCCACAATTCAGAACATAGACCTACACTTATGACTGCTAGAGGAGTAGTAGAAGTGGTGAATGGAAGAGTACCGGTACGGCTTCTCAATTGGGGAGATGATGAGGTAAACTTACCCCGTTATGCAACCATTGCTAAACTTCATGCTGTCGACAATAATTCTATTCTCCCGGCTGAGTCCTTAGACTCCTGTCAAATAGCGGAGGACAATGACTCAGCAACCCAGGTGGCGGAATGGTGTCAGCAACTCCATGTTGGGACGGAAACCACTCCCGCTCACCAGAAGCAAGGGGTATTACGGGTGGTGCAAGAGTACGCCCAAGTGTTTAGCAAGAATCCACTTGATTTTGGGATAATTAAGGGAGTACAACATCATATCCCTACAGGCAGTCATCCTCCCATCAAAGAGCGGTATAGGCCCATACCTCCAGCTCATTATCAGAAGGCTAAAGAAATGTTGCATGATATGAAGAAAGCTGGGGTGATAAGGGATAGTTGTAGCCCATGGGCAGCCCCTCTAGTTCTGGTTAAAAAGAAGATGGTAGTATGAGAATGTGTGTGGATTACAGGCAGGTGAACCGCATAACACACAAGGATGCATACCCGTTACCACGCATAGAGGAATCATTAGCTGCTCTGAAAACGGCTAACTACTTTTCTACCCTTGATCTGACTAGTGGTTACTGGCAAGTGGCTGTGGCTGAGGAGGATCGTGAGAAAACGGCTTTCACCACCCCAATGGGGCTCTGTGAGTTCGACAGAATGCCGTTTGGGCTCAGCAGTGCCCCAGGAACATTTCAGAGAGTGATGGAAAATTGTCTGGGACATCTCAATTTTGAAACCGTGCTGCTATACCTAGACGACGTCATCGTGTATTCCAAGACATATGAGGACCATCTGAAGCACCTGGCAGAAGTATTTGAGTCTCTGTCCAGGTACGGGATGAAGTTGAAACCTTCAAAATGCCATCTACTCAAGCAGAAGGTACAATACTTGGGGCACATCGTCAGTTCGGAAGGAGTAGCGCCGGACCCAGAGAAAGTCACTGCCATCCAGAAGTGGCCGGAGCCGAAGAACCTTAAGGAAGTGCGACAGTTCCTGGGACTAACGGGTTACTACAGAAGGTTCGTGAAAGATTACACGAAGAAGGCAGCTCCTTTACAGGACCTCCTGGTAGGACAATCCTTAAAGAGCAGAAACCCTCCCTTTAATTGGGGTAAGGAACAGGCTGAAGCATTCCAAAAGATGAAAGAGATCCTTACAGGTGATGAGATCTTAACCTATCCTGATTACAGCCAACCGTTCCTGTTGTACACCGACGCCAGTAATGAAGGGTTGGGAGCAGTTCTCAGTCAGGAGCAGAATGGCCAAGAAAAAGTCATCGAATATGCCAGCAGAAAACTCAGGCCAACTGAAAGGAATCCGGAAAATTATAGCAGCTTTAAGCTGGAGTTTCTGGCGCTGGTCTGGGCCATTACTGAAAGATTTAAGCACTATCTGGCCTCCAATCGGTTCACTGCGTTTACAGATAACAACCCCTTAACGCACCTGGAAACCGCCAAGCTGGGTGCCATGGAGCAGCGATGGATGGCTCGGTTGTCCAATTACCAGTTTACTATCAAGTATCGGGCAGGTCGAAAGAATGCTAATGCTGACGCATTGTCCCGAATGCCGCATGACTCTGACACGGAAGAAGAATCGGACGACCTGGAAGAAATTGAGCTACCTGCGTTCCATCGAAATGGGGTAGTCCATGAGCATCGAGTCAACAGAAAGCAGTATGGTGCAACATTAAATCCTTTACCCCATCACAGCTGGAAGGAGACTCAGGACAGTGATCCAGTGGTCAGCCGCATCAAGGAGTTGTTAAGACAGGAAGGTTCCTCCTTGGAAAAAGATGCACCTATGTCAGCCAAGCTCTTGTGGAACGAGAAAAGCAGGTTGTTCCTATACCGTGAGAAGTTGTGCAGGAGATACGTCAACCCCAGAACCCATGAGATGGTCTGGCAAATCGTGGTCCCCAAGGCAGACGTCCCAATGGTGTTGGAAGCATACCACGATCAAGCAGGACACTTTGGCTGGAGAAAGCTGGAGACCCTGTTGAGATGCCGGTTCTACTGGGTAGGGATGCGCAGCTCCATCGAGAGGTGGTGTCGGAACTGTGGACCCTGTGGTCTCAGAAGGAAGGACTACGGTAGTCAGAAGGCGCCCCTGCAACCTATCCGGACGACTCGCCCCCTGGAGATTGTGGCCCTGGACCACGTCAAACTGTCGCCAAGTAGATCTGGATACTCATACGCCCTGACCATGGTGGACCATTACTCCAGATTTCTGGTGGTTGTTCCAGTTAAGGATCAGACCGCAGTGACGGCCGCGAAAACCTTTCAAGCAAGTTTCTGCAGACCGCATGGGTATCCGGAGCAAGTATTAACCGATCAAGGACCTGCTTTCGAAGCTGATTTATTCAAGGAATTCTGTCACATGTACGGGTGCAAGAAAATTAGAACAACGCCATACCACCCTCAAACCAACGGTCTTTGTGAAAAAATGAACCATATTGTCCTTGACTTGTTGAGATCCATACCGTTGGAAGACAGAAATCGATGGCCGGACTTACTACCTGATTTGGTTGATATGTATAACCATATACCTGTAAGTTCTACTAACTGCACTCCAGCCTATCTTATGAGAGCAAGGCCCGGAAGACTACCAATGGATTTAGAACTTGGAGTAGTAGAACCGGAGGCAGACGACGCCGTTGAAAACTGGGACATAAATCGGCAAGAGCAGTACAGAAGAGTGCAAATCTGTGTGGAGGAAAGTCTCAACAAGGCACGGGAGAAACAGGAAGATATTTACAACAGAAATGCTCCTGCCAAGCCTTTGATGCCTGGAGAAGTGGTATTAAAAAGAAAAAGGAAAATGCACAAATTGGATAACCAGTGGGAACAAGAACCCTACGTTGTACAAGATTCTAAATATGACAACAGAAAAGTTTGTATCATCAGTAAGGACGGAGGAAGAACAATAACCACTGTGTCCAGAGACCATTTGAAATTGTGTACAGAACCCTTAACGCGTTGTGAAAAGAACCCTGTCATCAATCAAGAAGAAAGGAAGGAAGAGGTCATACACACGGATCTGGGAGATTTTCCTGCGGATTGGCCCAGACTGGGAGATGCTGTAATAATTCCAGTATTGCAGTTTTATCAGCCACCAGAGGAAGTTCTACCTCCAGTTATGCCCGTGGTACCAGTTGAGCCAGTTCAGGAGTTACCCATTCCAGCAACACCTCAACCTACGGAATCTCAAGAAGGATCATCTGAAGCAGCGCCCCATACTATGGGATCCCCTGGTGAAGCTGACTCACACCGCCCAGCCATCAGTACGCTTGCCAGATCCATAGAAAGATTGAGGCAGTTCTATAGTTTGCCGTTACGCAGTGCAGACAGATCACAACTTAATATACCTGAAGCTACTCTACGTAGATCAGAGCGAATCACAAAAGGGAAGATACCCATTCGATACCAGCAGTAATTATAACAAATTAATGTGAATATTGTAAAAAGTATATATATATATGTGTCTTATAATGGACTCAGAGGCTGAGGACTGTGCCAGCCCAGAACTTATCTTGTAAATAGTTGCACTAAGGTGCCTTATAATGGTTTCACACGAAGCCTTGACTTACCTCTGAACATAAAACCCGTGTGGTGAGGCACTGAGTGAGGTCTGCATTCGGATGTCCTGCAGCCCACCCAGGACCCACGTTGAAGGTTTGGTGCGGGTCCTTCACAAGAATATTGTCGTTTATTTATGAACATGTTTATTTAATATTTCGTATTTTTTTCTATATTCAATGTGTTGTTAGCAACGTTCAAGACATCCTTACCTCCCGGATGGGACGAATTAATGTTTAATGTTGATGTTTAATGCATAAACAAAAATGTCTCTTGTATTTCACAGCCCGGGAGTGCTGTCGTTTACCATGGGGGAATGTGTAGCCCTGGTACACAATACCAGGAGGATGAGTGGAGAGGTAACGGTTAAGGGCTCTCCATGATATCACGTACACTTCGGACACACCCAGCAGGGGTGTGGAGGGGAGTGCTGAGGAGTCTGAGTTGAGTTCAGTCAGTGACTCGAAAGAGTTAGGAAGTGCAGTCTTTGTGCAGTTCAGAAAGTGGAGTCCAGTAAAGGTGAGCCAGTTCACCTCAGCCTGGTCAGAGCTGTGCCCCACTAGAGGACGGACTGAGACATCTGTTGAGAGTCTGAGCAAATCGAAGGGCATAGTGGAAGAGAACAGAAAAGTGCCATAGGTATAGAATACCTGCACATTGTTACCGGTCACTGGAGACCAAAGCATCACCATAGCTTCATGCATGGTGGTAGGAAACCCAGAGGCTTACCGGACCTTAGGTAACGGAAAGCAGCCCCTGAAGAGTCAGTACGTAACTGGGGTCAGGGAGAGTGAGAACCTTGAGTCAGTGCACGACAGGAATTGGAACTCAGCTCTCTCAGAAGAAGGCTCCAACCACAAAACTGACCGGGCAGCACAGCTTTGGAAAAGCTGGAGATTATAGAGGGAACTACGCTTTACGCTGGTTGTACTCATCATCATTTGAAAGTAAAGGAGGCCCCTAACTTGCTTAGCCGTTGCCTCAAAGCTCATCCTCCATCAACCCCATCAGCCTCCCTGGGACCTGCCTGAACAACTTGAAGTAAAGGTATGGAAAGACGCTGATGTGTGAGACTGTGTTATTTGATTGCATTCCTGCACTACCCTATCATAACCATCGACCTGAGGGAAGAGTCCCACCTGTAGGGGACCCGACATCTAGCTGCCTCACCATCCCCTCAGAGATCTACAGCAGCGCTGGTACAAATTACCAGAGACTACAGGTGGCGTCACAAACTGTATATATATATCCCCTGTAAATATTCCCCCAACATACGCCAGACCGCCAGGGCCACAGACCGAGCCACCGCTACCTGTGACAATCCCCATAGACTTCCACGGGCTCGGCTCTGAGTACCCCATTGCCCTGGAAACCCACAATTGTGGTGCGTGGTCGAGACATATCAACAGAAGGATACAGTCTAGATCACGTGAGGTCATTATTGCCCTCTACTCCTCTTTGGTCAGACCTCATCTGGAATACTGTGTCCAGTTTTGGGCACCACATTTTAACCCCTTAATGTCCACTGACGTGCAGAGTCCGTCATGGCAAGGTGCCAGTTCCGGCACCAGGACGGACTCTGCACATCATGCCTTTGATCTACCACTGCGTGTAAACACGCAGTGGTAGATCAGTGCCGACAGCTGTCACAGACAGCTGACAGGCACGGCAAGCGGTGCGGGGACCTTTGCCGTCGGTCCCCGCACCCACAGCGCTGTGCTTGGTCAGTCAATCTGACTGACCAAACACAGCAGCGATCGCGCAGGAGAAGCTGAAATTTCAGCTTCCCCAGCGCGATCAGTGCAGGAGCCGGCGCTGCAGTGGCCAGGCTTCCTGCACTGACAGCCAGGAGCGGAGCCCCCACCGCCCCTGGCTGTTAACCCCCTGACTGCTGCGATCCAGCGCGATCGCAGAGCTCAGGGGGGGAGGCAGAGGGTCGGAGCTCCCTCTGCCTCAGATCAGCGTCCCAGCGATGTAATCGCAGGGCCCGATCTCTGCCTTGATGACCCGGGGGTTGTCATGACAACCTCCGGGTCATTTAGCTACGGAAGCTGCTGTGATCATGTCACAGCAGCTTCCACTATAGTTGCAATGCATTGTAATGCCAGAGCATTGCAATGCATTGTAACTGCAATCAAAAGTAAAAAAAGTGAAAGTCCCATAAAGGGACAAGTTGAAAAAAATCATTTTTTAAAAAAAATTGTAAAAAAAATATTAAAAAATAATTTTAAAAAAATCCCCTAAAAAATACACATTTTTATGTAATAAAAAAATAAAAAACAAAAAACATACACGTTAGGTATCGCCACGTCCGTAAAAATCCCATCTATAAAAGCATAACCCTAGTTAACCCCTTCAGTGAAAGCCGTAAAAAAAAAACACAAAAAAGTAGTAAATTATACTTTTTCCAAGCGGTATCATTATACCGCTTGTAAAAAGTGCAATAACACGCGATCAAAAAGTCAGATATAAATAATCATGGTACCGCTGAAAACATCATCTTGTCCCACAAAAAACAAGCTGCTATACAGCATCATCAGCGAAAAAATAAAAAAGTTATAGCTCGCGGAATAAACTGATGCAAAAATAATTATTTTTTCTATAAAATTCTTTATTGTGTAAAAAACGCCAAAACTTAAAAAAAATATATAAATGAGGTATCGCTGTAATCGTAGTGACCCGAAGAATAAAGCTGCTTTATCAATTTTACCACACGCGGAACGGGGGAAAAAAAATTAAAAAAAAAACAATTCCTGAATTGCTGGTTTTTGTTCATTCTGCTTCCACAAAAATCGGAATAGGAAGCGATCAAAAAACGTTATGTGCCTGAATATGGTACCAATAAATACGTCAGCTCGTCCTGCAAAAAATAAGCCCACAGATAACTCTGTCGGCCGATATATAGGAAAAATTATAGCTCTCAAAATACGGCGATGCAAAAAATTCTTACAAAAAATTATTCCAAAAAAAGCATCTTTTAGTGTGTGACAGAAGCTAAACATGAAAAAAGGGTGTAAATCTGGTATCGCTGTAATCGCACCGATCCGAGGAATAAAGTCGCCTAATAACTAATACCGCACGAGGAACGGCGTAAAAAAGAAAACCAATTCTTCACCTTTGGTAGATTTGTTCATTGTGCCTCCCAAAGATCGCAGTAAGGCGATCACAGTGGTTCCCCCCCACATATGGGGTATCAGCGTACTCAGGACAAAATGCACAATAGCTTTTGGGGTCCTATTTCTCCTGTTACCCTTATAAAAATAAAAATTTGGGGGCAAAAAGGTCATTTTTGTGGAAAAAAATATGATTTTTTTTATTTTCACGGCTCTACGTTATAAACTTCTGTGAAGCCCTTGGGGTTCAAAGTGCTGACCACACATCTAGATAAGTTCCTTGGGGGGTCTAGTTTGCAAAATTGGGTCATTTGTGGGGGTTTCTACTGTTTAGGCACATCAGGGGCTCTCCAAGCGCGACATGACACCCGCAGACCACTCCATCAAAGTCTGCATTTAAAAACGGTGCTCCTTCCCTTCCGATCTCTGCCATGCGTCAAAATAGTGGTTCCCCCCCACATATGGGGTATCAGCGTACTCAGGACAAATTGCACAATAGCTTTTGGGGTCCTATTTCTCCTGTTACCATTATAAAAATAACAATTTGGGGCAAAAAGATTATTTTTGTGGAAAAAAATATGATTTTTTTATTTTCACGGCTCTACGTTATAAACTTCTGTGAAGCACTTGGGGGTTCAAAGTGCTCAGCACACATCTAGAAAAGTTCCTTGGGGGTCTAGTTTCCAAAATGGAGTCACTTGTGGGGGGTTTCTACTGTTTAGGCACATCAGGAGCTATCCAAACGTGACATGACACCCACAGACCATTCCATCAAAGTCTGCATTTGAAAAAGGCGCTCCTTCCCTTTCGAGCTCTGCCATGCGTCAAAATAGTGGTTTCCCCCCACATATGGGGTATCAGCGTACTCAGGACAAATTGCACAATAACTTTTGGGTCCTGTTACCCTTTGGAAAATAACAATTGGGGTGGAAAGATCATTTTTGTGGAAAAGATATGATTTTTTAATTTTACTGCTCTACGTTATAACCTTCTGTGAAGCCCTTGGGGGTTCAAAGCTCTCACCACACATCTAGATAAGTTCCTTGGGGGTCTAGTTTCCAAAATGGGGTCACTTGTGGGGGGTTTCCACTGTTTAGGCACACAGGGACTCTCCAAATACGACATGGCATCCAATCTCAATTCCAGCCAAAAAAGTCAAATGGCGCTGCTTCCCTTCCGAGCTCTGCCATGCGCCCAAATAGTGGTTTACCCCCACCTATGGGGTATCAGCGTACTCAGGACTAATTGCACAATAAATTTTGGGTCCTTTTACCCTTTGGAAAATAAAAATTGGGATGAAAAGATCATTTTTGTGGAAAAAATATGATTTTTTAATTTACGGCTCTACGTTATAACCTTCTGTGAAGCGCTTGGGGTTAAAAGCTCTCACAACACATTTAGATAAGTTCCTTGGGGGTCTAGTTTCCAAAATGGGGTCACTTGTGGGGGGTTTCTACTGTTTAGGCACATCAGGGGCTCTCCAAATACAACATGGCGTCCAATCTCAATTCCAGCCAAAAAAGTCAAATGGCGCTGCTTCCCTTCCGAGCTCTGCCATGCGCCCAAATAGTGGTTTACCCCCACACATGGGGTATCGATGTACTCTGGAGAAATTGTACAACAAATATTGTGGTTCATTTTCTCCTGATACCCTTGAAAAAATTTTAAAAAATTGTGTCGAAAGAAAAATTTTGGGAAAAATTGTTAAATGTTCATTTTTTCCTTCCACATTGCTTCAATTCTTGTGAAGTACCTAAAGGGTTAATAAACTTCTTGAATGTGGCTTTGAACACGTTGAGGGTGCAGTTTTTAGAATGGTGTCAATTTTGGGTATTTTCTGTCATATTAACCCCTCAAATTCACTTCAAATGTGAGGTGGTCCATAAAAAAAATGGTTTTGTAAATTTTGTTGGAAAAATGAGAAATTGCTGGTCAACTTTTAACACTTATAACTTCCTAACGAAAAAAAATGTTGGTTCCAAAATTGTGCTGATGTAAAGTAGACATGTGGGAAATGTTATTTATTAACTAATTTTTGTGACATATCTCTCTGATTTAATGGCATAAAAATTAAAAGTTTGAAAATTGCAAAATTTTCAAAATTTTTGCCATATTTCCATTTTTTTCATAAAAAAACGCAAGTTATATTGAAGAAATTTTACCACTATCATGAAGTACAATATGTCACGAGAAAACAAACTCAGAATCGCCAAGATCCGTAGAAGCGTTCCAGAGTTATAACCTCATAAAGAGACAGTGGTCAGAATTGTAAAAATTGGCCTGGTCTTTAACCTACAAAATGGCTTGGTCGTTAAGGGGTTAAAAAAGACATCAACAAACTGGAGCAAGTTCAGAGAAGAGCCACCAGAATGGTGACCGGTCTGCAAACCATGTCCTATGAGGAACGGTTGCAGGATTTGGGAATGTTTAGCTTGCAAAAAAGAAGACTGAGAGGAGACTTAATAGCTGTCTACAAATATCTCAAGGGCTGTCACATTGTAGAAGGATCATCTTTATTCTCATTTGTGCAAGGAAAGACTAGAAGCAATGGGATGAAACTGAATGGGAGGAGACACAGATTAGATATTAGAAAAAACTTTTTGACAGTTAGGGTGATCAATGAGTGGAACAGGCTGCCACGAGAGGTGGTGAGTTCTCCTTCAATGGAAGTCTTCAAACAGAGGCTGGACAGACATCTGTCTGGGATGATTTAGTGAATCCTGCTTTGAGCAGGGGGTTGGACCAGAAGGCCCAGGAGGTCCCTTCCAACTCTACTATTCTATGATTATATACTATATCCACTTACAGACCGTCATATAATACTACATACACATAGAGACCAGTCATATAATACTACATCCACTTACAGACCGCTCATATAATACTACATCCATATAGAGACCAGTCATATAATATTACATCCACTTACAGACCGGTCATATAATACTACATCCACATAGAGACCGATCATATAATATAACATCCACATAGAGACCGGTCATATAATACTACATCCACTTACAGACCGGTCATATAATACTACATACACATAGAGGCTGGTCATATAACACTACATCCACATAGAAACGGGTCATTAAACACTACATCCACATACAAACGGGTCATATTACACTATATGCACATAGACACGGGTCATATAATACTACATTCACATAGAGACCGGTCTTATAATACTACATCCACATAGAGACCGGTCATACAATACTACATCCATATAGAAACGGGTCATAAAACACTACATCCACATACAAACAGGTCATATAACACTACATGCACATAGAGACCGGTCATATAATACTACATCAACATATAGACCGGTCATATAATACTACATCCACATAGAGACTGGTCATATAATACTACATCCACATAGAAACGGGTCATAAAACACTACATCCACATACAAACGAGTCATATAACACTACATGCACAAAGAGACCGGTCATATAATACTACATCAACATAGAGACCGGTCATATAATACTACATCCACATAGAAACGGGTCATAAAACACTACATCCACATACAAACGAGTCATATAACACTACATGCACATAGACACGGGTCATATAATACTACATGCACATAGACACGGGTCATATAATACTACATGCACATAGACACCGGTCATATAATACTACATCCACATAGAGAACGGTCATATAATACTGCATCCACTTAGAGACTGGTCATATAATACTACATCCATGTAGAGACCGGTCATATACTACTACATCCACATAGAGACCGGTCATATAATACAACATCCATATAGAGACCAGTCATATAATACTGCATCCATGTAGAGACTGGTCATATAATACCTCATCATCATATAGACCGGTCATATAATAACTCATCCATGTAGAAATGGGTCATATAATACTACATCCACATAGAAACGGGTCATAAAACACTATATCCACATACAAACGGGTCATATAACACTACATGCACATAGACACGGGTCATATAATACTACATCCACATAGAGACCGGTCATATAAAACTACATCCATATAGAGACCTTTCATATAATACTACATCCTTATAGAGACCAGTCATAAAATACTACATCCATGTGGAGACTAGTCATATAATAGCTCATCCTCATATAGACCAGTCATATAATAACTCATCCACGTAGAGACAGGTCATATAATAACTCATCCACATAGAGACAGGTCATATAATACTACATCCATGTAGATAGACATGGAATATATGAAATAATGTTCTTCTTCTTCTCCTCCCGCTTCCTCAAACTGAATGTGGACAAATCTGAACTCGTCATCATCTTTCCCCCATCTCACAGATCTTCCTTACCCGACCTATCTATAACAATTGACAACATCACTCTTTCCCCTGTACTGTAGGTCCGCTGCCTCGGAGTAACCCTTGACTCTGCCCTGTCCTTCAAACCTCACATCCAAACTCTCTCCACCTCCTGCCGCCTCCAGCTCAAAAATATTTCCAGAATCCGTACCTTCCTCAGCCCTCACTCTACTAAAATGATTGTGCACGCCCTCATCATCTCCCGCCTCGACTACTGCAACATCCTTTTCTGTGGCCTCCCTGCTAACACCCTCGCACCTCTCCAGTCCATCCTTAACTCTGCTGCCCGACTAATTAATCTCTCTCCTCGCTATTCCTCCGCTCTCTCCCCTCAGCAAATCTCTTCACTGGCTCCCACTCCCTCAGCGTATCCAGTTCAAATTACGAATACTGACCTACAAGGCCATCTATAACCTGTCTCCTCCATATATCTCTGAACTAATCTCCTGATATCTTCCCTCACGTAATCTCCGATCCTCCCAAGACCTCCTTCTCTCCTCCACACTTATTCGCTCCTCACCCAACCGCCTCCAAGACTTCTCCCGAATATCCCCATCCTCTGGAATTCTTTGCCCCAACACGTCCGACTATCAACCACACGGATCCTTCAGACGGAACCTGAAAACCCACCTCTTCAGGAAAGCCTACAGCCTGCAATGACCCCGCTGCCTCCTCACCATCACTGGAGCTACTGCGACCTACCAACCTGTTGTCTCCTTCCCCACCATCCTGTAGAATGTAAGCCCAAAAGGGCCGGGTCCTCTCCCCTCTGTATCAGTCTGTCATTGTTAGTTTGTTTACCGTAAGTGATATCTGTAATTTGTATGTAACCCCTTCTCATGTACAGCACCATGGAATCAATGGCGCTATATAAATAATAATAATAATAATGTTCCTGGGTAGATGTGGATACCTCTCTCAGAAGCCTGTATTTATGGGTAGGTAGGATCCTGCTGTAATTAAAACCACCACATGTTGAAGGGTGGAGTGCTCGGTCAGAGAGCGAACATACAAATAACAGTCACCCAGGAATTCAGACCTCCCAGCAGTGTGAGACTGCCTTGTCATTGGTTGCTGGGCAGCATGAATTGGCCAAATTATGTGTTAAGCGTCTCAATTTTTTCTTATTATCCAGAGCAGTATTGCTATTCATATTTCATATATTTCATGTCTACATGCTTTAGCATGACAGTGCAACTTTTTTTGTATATTGTATATGGAGGTGGCTACTCCTAGTTTGCATCTGTTCACATTAGCTTGGAATTGCCAGTCTTCTGTTATTTGTATGTTCGCTCTCTGACCGAGCACTCCGCCCTTCCACATGTGGTGGTTTTAATTACAGCAGGATCCTACCTACCCATAAATACAGTCTTCTGAGAGAATTATCCACATTTACCCAGGAATTCAGACTTCAGCCTAAGAGAGGTATTCACATTAGACACGTAGGGTCCCAGCAGCGTGAAACCACATTGTCGTTTGTTGCTGGGCATGCACGATTCGGCCACATTAATGTGCTAAGCGTCTCAATTTTTTTTACATCCCTGTAGTGACCGATCATATAATACTACATCCATATAGAGACCAGTCATATAATACTAAATCCAGGTAGAAATGGGTCAAATAATATTACATCCATGTAGAGACCGGTCATATAATACTACATCCATATAGAGACCAGTCACATAATACTAAATCCATGGAGAAATGGGTCATATAATATTACACCCATGTAGAGACCAGTCATATAATACTAAATCCAGGTAGAAATGGGTCATATAATATTACATCCATGTAGAGACTGGTCATTAAATACTAGATCCATATAGAGACCAGTCACATAATACTAAATCCATGTAGAAATGGGTCATATAATATTACATCCATGTAGAGACCGGTCATATAATACTACATCCATATAGAGACAAGTCACATAATACTAAATCCATGTAGAAATGGGTCATATAATACTACATCCATGTGGAGACAGGTCATATATCACTACATCCATGTAGAAACGGTGTTATGATTTGGTAACTGAGGAGGACAGGAGCAAAACAGCAAGGCAGCCGAACACCCAGAGAGGTTGGGAACTAATGGGTTGCAGATCCCTAAACTAACCGCACAACTAGAAGCAGCCGTGGGACGTACCTACGGTGATCCTAGACGCCTCGGCACAGCCGGAGAGCTAGCTACACCTAAATATAGAAACAGGAAAGCTAACTGCCCCGGAGTAGAGCCCCAAAGAAATAGGCAGCCCCCAAACATATAATGGCGGTTAGACAAGACGAAACACAAACGCAGGCAGAAAATAGAGTGAGCAAACGCAGGGGCCAAAAATTGACTAAATAGGACAGGAAAGAACAGAATACTATCTGCAACCCAGCAAAACCCTAGCAAAACTTCCAACACTTCTGATTACAAAAATGCTGAGATCACACGATCTCGCCACCCACTAAATCAGATCTCAGAGTGAACAAGGCTAACCCGCAGCCACTCAAAAAGCAGGGAAAGAGCAATTGAACAAATAACCGTGGCTACAGAAAAACAGAGAGTAGCACAGGCCCTAGGAGGGGACCCGGCTAACCTCCACAAAGGTGCAGACAAAAATGGAAATAGCAAACACAATAGAAATAAGCAGAAAATATCTTATCTGAAAGTAGCAGACGCAGGCAAGCACCAGCAGACTTCCAAATGAACCAGGAAACAACAATTGATCACCGGCGAGGATCATGGGAAGGCAGCTCCCTTATATCAGCCCAGTCAGTGACTCCTGATTGCCAGGTATCCCTGCCAGCTGAGGATGCCCAGTCATTCGATACAGCTTCAGTACCATCAGCAACCACCAGAGGGAGCCTCAGCTCAGAAATTGTCTCCAATACGTTCACAACAAAACGGGACATATAATAACACATCCATGTAGAGACCAGTCATATACTGTAATACTACATCCACGTGGAAATAGGTCATATAATACTACATCTACATGGAGACAGGTCATATAATACTACATCCATGTAGAAATGGGTCATAGACTACATCCATGTAGAGACTGGTCATATAATATTACATCCACGTGGAAACAGGTCATATAATACTACATCCATGTAGATGTGGGTCATATAATACTGCATCTAGGGAGAGTTGTTGCCACTTACCATTGGATACAGCAGAGAGAATCTCGGATTGTTTGGTGCTGAGATCCTTCACGTCTTTTTCTAGAGGAGAATACAGAGAACAGATGAATGACAAGATGAGAATGGAGAAGAACATCTCGCATCATGGAGTCAGTGATAATCGTTATTCTCCCTCAGCTCTTTGGAGACCTTGAGACTTTAGGAGCATCTTCGACTTGAAAAGGCGGAAGTGATTAAGTTCTTGGTTCTCCAGGGGAAATTCAGCTTCTAATTTCTATGTGGATCCAGCACAGTAATCTACAGTCATGGCCAAAAGTTTTGAGAATGACACAAATATTAATTTTTACAAAGTCTACTGCTTCACTTTTTCTAATGGCAATTTGCATATACTCCAGAATGTTATAAAGAGTGATCAGCTTAACAGCAATTACTTGTAAAGTCAATATTTGGCTAGAAAATGAACTTTATCCCCCAAAACACATTTCAACATCATTGCAGCCCTGCCTTAAAAGGACCAGCTAACCTCTTTTCAGTGATTGCTCCATTAACACAGGTGTGGGTGTTGATGAGGACATGGCTGGAGATCAGTCTGTCATGATTAAGTAAGAATGACACCACTGGACACTTTAAAAGGAGGCTGGTGCTTGGCATCATTGTTTCTCTTCTGTTAACCATGGTAATCTCTAAAGAAACACGTGCAGTCATCATTGCAATGCACAAAAATGGCCTAACAGGGAAGAGTATCGCAGCTAGAAAGATTGCACCTCAGTCAACAATCTATCGCATCATCAAGAACTTCAAGGAGAGAGGTTCCATTGTTGCCAGAAAGGCTTTAGGGCGCCCAAGAAAGACCAGCAAGCACCAGGACCATCTCTTAAAAGTGTTTCAGCTGCGGGATCGGGCTACCAGCAGTGCAGAGCTTGCTCAGGAATGGCAGCAGGCAGGTGTGAGTGCATCTGCACGCACTGTGAGGCGGAGACTCTTGGAGCAAGGCCTGGTCTCAAGGAGGGCAGCAAAGAAGCCACTTCTCTCCAGAATAAACATCATGGACAGACTGATATTCTGCAAAAGGTACAGGCAGTGGACTGCTGAGGACTGGGGTAAAGTTATTTTCTCTCATGAATCCCCTTTTCGATTGTTTGGGACATCAGGAAAACGCCTCATTCGGAGAAGACAAGGTGAGCGCTACCACCAGTCTTGTCTCATTGCAACTGTTAAGCAACTTGAAACCATTCATGTGTGGGGTTGCTTTTCAGCCAAGGGAATCGGCTCTCTCACAGTCTTGCCTAAAAACACAGCCATGAATAAAGAATGGTACCAGAATGTCCTCCAAGAGCAACTTCTACCAACCCTCCAAGAGCAGTTTGGCGATCAACAATGCCTTTTCCAGCATGATGGAGCACCTTGCCATAAAGCAAAGGTGATAACTAAATGGCTCAGGGAACAAAACATAGAGATTTTGGGTCCATGGCCTGGAAACTCCCCAGATCTTAATCCCATTGAGAACTTGTGGTCAATCATCAAGAGACGGGTGGACAAACAAAAACCTAAAAATTCTGACAAAATGAAAGCATTGATTGTGCAAGAATGGACTGCTATCAGTCAGGATTTGGTCCAGAAGTTGATTGAGAGCATGCCAGGGAGAATTGCAGAGGTCCTGAAGAAGAAGGGTCAACACTGCAAATATTGACTTGCTGCATTAACTCATTCTAACTGTCAATATAAGCTTTTGTTACTCATATGTTTGCAATTATTATATTTTTGTCTGTGATAAAAACATCTGTCAAACACACATAAAAACCAGAGGGCAGCAGATCACGTGAAAATATAATATTTGTGTCATTCTCAAAACTTTTGGCCATGACTGTACACATTTGTGAAGGAAAGTAAATAGGCAAACTACTGATCTGGGCGGTGACCTATACTTGGAGACACCACAATGGAGGCAGGAAAGTGATAATTCAAGGCTGGATAAATAAGTCTCTCATGTTTGAGGATGCAAGAACTATCATCAGATCACAATACAACTATCAACCAAATCATGATAACTCTTGGAAAAGAAGAACAGCTGACAGCACCGCTTATACCACTGATTATGTGTTTGAAAGGTGAATACTCTTATTGCAGGCTGTACCTCAAGATGCCGGGTGCCAATCCAAGAAATAACAGTATAACAAATGTCACTGGTAAGAAAAAGAAGGTAGCACTCACCAATCTAAAAGTTACATACTTTATTCGACAATATTAAAATGTCATGGTCGGGAGAGTGAGATAATAAGGAGTGTGCAGGTGCTGACGACGGCTGTTTCGCGCTCACGGCGCTTCCACAGGTCAATAGGTGAAAGGATATGACGAGAGCAGATATACCCTGCACAAGTATACTCCTCCCTCTACAATCCCAACCAATCGTGTCATGAAAAACAATTTTATGTGTAAATTGTATGTTGTTTTTAAAGATTTTTTGTATTTTATGACACGATGGGTTGGGATTGTAGAGGGAGGAGTATACTTGTGCAGGTTATTTCTGCTCTCGTCATATCCTTTCACCTATTGACCTGTGGAAGCGCCGTGAGCGCGAAACGGCCGTCGTCAGCACCTGCACACTCCTTAGCTGAAAGAGAAATAAGACTCTTTTGGACAAACAACTCATTGAAGGCTTCCATTGAATGCGGAAGAGTTCCCCGCGGGTGGAGAGTCTGGAAAGAAGTTTCACATTTCGGAGATGATGTATTTTTTCGTACAGAATGGGAAAAGACTTCATTGAAATGTTCACAAGAGTTACTACAATTGGTTCTTAAATCTAACATAAGTAGTCAATGCCAATATGATTGACACAAGAAGAATTGCAAAGCAGATTGACGGAAAATCAATGGATCTTGTTCAATAAGAAAATGGATAATAAATTGATCCTGATACAAGCAGAAATTAAACAAAGAAAAGGAGATAAATTTGTGCGAGATGAAAAGGACTTTGAAACCGGCCAAGTTTTCTCCTGGAATCAACGCAAGTCATTCAATAATGACATGAATTCTGGAAAAAATTATCACAAACAAAATAAAGCTAAAAATAAGAATAAGAATAGAAATAAAAATCAGTATTATGAAAGAGACTACTTGAGAACGGAATCAGACTCCAGCTGGAGTGAAAGTGCAGCTGCGTCAGTGGGTTCAATGGACAAGCCTTCATCAGATGCAGCTGGGACCGCGGCCGCTAAGCTCCCTTTAGGGGAGGAAGGAAAAGACGCAATCGGCCGATACGGCAAGAGGAGACGTGTCGTGGAAACAGAGACATTGAATGTGTCTCTTGGAGAATCGGTTATTAATTTGACTGAACATTCGTTGAATAATGCACACGTTTCTTTGCTAAATAAAGGTCTTAATTTTTGTATTCCCACAGAATTTAACCTGACTGATTTCAGAATTGATTTGTTTAAATCAGTCAGGAAAATTCATTTGCATAAAAGGTTCATCTGTAAACCTGTAGATAACTCCACATTGGAAGGAGAGCGTCCCTGCACGCTAGGCCCCTTGGGATTCCTGGCTGTCTGACAGTAGCACGGATTGATGTGGAAAGAAGCGAATCTGTTGCAGTTACCCCCTTTATGGGAGGTGTTCCCTCTACTTATATGCCTCCTACATCTCCTGCTAACCTGATAGACCTCTTTGAGGCGCAGCTTATTAAGGATATGGAAGCGGTTATGTATCATAAGGTTCCATCGAACTTGACAAATGCAGAAAAAGAAGCTTTGAAGGAGATAAAAAGCTGGTCAGACACCATAGTGAGACCTGCAGATAAGGGTGGTAAAATAGTTTTGCTACTCCGATCTTTGTATATGGCAGAAGCAATCAGACAACTATCTGATAAAGTCACTTATTGTAAGGTTCTTTGTCTCTGTTGACATGTTCCTTGAAACTCAGTTTTCCGTCGGCCATTTTGCTTTCTGTCTTTCTGCAGCTCTTGCCCTCAGTTAATATGGAGTTCCAGTTTTCATGTTCCCGCCCTGATTCTTCCCTCTTGCTTCTTAAGCAGCCTCAGCTGAACAATCAGTGCTCCTGAATCAAGCCTCAGTCAGTCTGTGACCTGACTCCTGGAAACCTTGAACTTGTACTCCAGCTATTCCCTACTGAGGAACCTTGGAACACTTTTGGACTCTGGAAACCTGCTGTTTGGTGAATCCATGTTTGCAGAGGAATTACGGTACAGAGAAGAGATCCTGAACCTGCTTTGGAGATTTATTGTAGTGCTTGAAGTTACTCTGGCCTGCTGTGTCTCCTGTCGCTGTTCCTGCAAACTGTGTGAACTTTTCAGCATGCTTGTATGAAGTAATACAAGTCATTTCATTTCAACCTATGTCTCCTGTGTTTCCTCGCACCCAAGCACAAGACGCTATAGGAACTGTACACTATACATGACAAGATTCAGGAGCCAATGTTTAGTGTCTGCTGGGTCTGGGAAAGCCGTGTCTGCTGTGACTGTGGATATCAGATGTCCGTTTAATACTTTCTGTGATGACAGTGGTTGTTTAATACTTTCTGTGATGACAGTGGTTGTGACTTCTCACAACCATTCCAGGTGAGCGCATTCCCTTAAATGTTACTCTGCAGTGTTACCACAGGTAAACACTATTGTTTTTTTTTTTTTTTCCTTTCCTCTTCTCCTTCCAGCACTTCTGCCTTAAAAGATCTGGAAGATGGAGGCCCGCATAAAGGAACTTTGCGGAGTGACTGATACAATCCTTTCAGATGTACAGACTTTAAAAACCCGTTTTGCAAGCCTACAGGACCTCACTAATCATAATTTGCAAGTGTTTGGACAGACTACCCAGGAATTGCGAGCCAGGATTGAGGCTCTAGAGGAACGAGCCCAGGCTCCTGCCATAACCCCAAGTTCTGGGATCCCCAAATTACCTCCTTTTCGTTTTGGCGGTGAACGTGAGAAATTCAGGGGATTTATTAATCAATGCAATTTATTTTTCTCTGCACATGCTTCACAATTTCCCACTGAACGATCCAAAGTGCTTACTATAATCATGTTGCTTACCAATAAGGCTTTGATGTGGGCAAACCCTCTGATTGAGACTGAGGATGATTGTTTGAATCACCTTGATGCTTTTATTTCAGCCATGGGGCAGGTGTTTGATGACCCCAATCGAGGTGCAACAGCTGAAGCAGCCATGTTAACTTTGCGCCAAGGTAAGCGTTCAGTAGCCGAATATGCCCTGGATTTCAGGAGACGGGCTCTTGATACCACTTGGGACACTTCCGCTAAAAAATCTATTTTTCGGAAAGGGTTGTCTCCACTGATTAAGGATGAACTTGCTCGTGCCGACCCTCCCACTGCGTTAGGTGACTTTATTAACTATTGTATCCGTATTGATGCTCGTCTGACTGAACGCAGACAAGAGAGATGGTTCGAAAATAATCGCACTAACCTTTTACTACCTCCCTCCTCAGCTAAGGAACCTTTGAGTAGGATCACAAGGGAACCAGAACCTGAACCCATGCAGGTGGACTCTTTACAAAGACGGGTTAGTGATGCACGCAAAGAACATCGTATAAAGGAAAATCTATGTTTCTACTGTGGTAAGTCAGAGCACTTCATTATAAACTGCCCCAGCCGTTCTCGTAAGACTACTGCAGCAGTCATTCACTGTGAGTGTTGCGAGAGGAGCTCTGTCATGTCCGAGCCTCAGGCTCCAGAGAGATCTGCTGCAAGAGATCTTGATTTCTCGGACTTAAACTCTGTTAGTTCTGGGGACGATGACGGTATAAACGCTGCAATTTTTCAAGTTTCCTCAGCGGTGTCCCTGCTGAGTTGTAAAAGAAACAATTCTCATTGCTTCCTTTCCATCAAACTCTGGGTTGACTCAGTCTGGGTGTCTAGCTCTGCTATGATCGACTCAGGAGCAAGTGGAAATTTTATGGATATCTCCTTTGCTCTGAAACAGGGGATACGTTCAGTGAAGAAGGCTACTCCAGTACAGATGGAGACTGTGGATGGCTCTCTACTGACTTCTGGACCAGTGGATCAAGAAACAGAGCCTTTGAGGGTCCTTATGGGTAAAGATCATCAGGAGAAAATGTCTTTTATGCTTATCTCTTCTCCCCACTTTCCCATTATTCTAGGGCTACCATGGCTGCAGGCGCAGAATCCTACGATTAACTGGGAGACCAAGGAATTACACTTTCCGGAGAAAAAGATGAGTCAAGGAGTTTCAGCTTGCTCTGTTCCTAAAGGAACCATGTCAGTCCCTGAACTACCAGCTGTATACCAGGACTATGTGGATTTATGTGACAAGAAGAACGCTGATCAGCTTCCTCCTCACCGTCCATATGATTGTCCAATTGAATTATTGCCTGGAGCCGAGATACCTTTTGGTAAGATCTACCCCCTAGCGGGGCCCGAGCTAAAAGCTTTGAAGGATTATATAGACGAAAATTTAGCCAAGGGCTTCATACGCCCCTCTTCATCTCCCGCAGGTGCACCCATCTTCTTTGTGAAGAAGAAAGATGGATCTCTGAGACCCTGCATAGACTATAGGGAACTCAATAAGGTTACTATTAGAAACTGTTATCCATTGCCTTTAATCCCTGAATTGTTGGAGAGAGTGCGGCATGCCAAAATTTTCTCTAAACTGGATCTCCGTGGGGCCTATAACTTGGTCCGTATTAGACCTGGGGATGAATGGAAGACTGCTTTCAGGTCACGCTATGGACACTTTGAATATCTAGTTATGCCTTTTGGTCTGAGTACCGCCCCAGCCACTTTCCAACACTTCGTGAATGATATCTTCAGGGATCTCCTAGATACATTTGTGGTGATTTATCTGGATGATATTCTAATTTTTTCTAACTCCACAGAGGAACATCATGGACATGTGAGAATGGTCTTAGAACGCCTAAGACAAAACCATCTCTACATCAAACTTGAAAAATGTGAATTCCATAGGACCGAAATTCAATTTCTGGGGTATGTACTATCTACGCAAGGGATTAGTATGGATGGAAGCAAGACCCAAGCCATCAAGGATTGGCCAATTCCTAGAAATGTGAAGGAGATGCAGCGTTTCATCGGGTTTGCCAACTTCTATAGACGTTTCATTAAGAATTTTTCTGAGGTAGTGTCACCTATCACCCAACTTACCCGGAAACAGTCTAGGTTCTCCTGGACCCCGCAAGCTCAGGAAGCATTTTCCTGTTTAAAGGATAAATTTACCACCGCACCTATCTTAGTACATCCCAACCCCGAGCTTGCCTTCATAATAGAGGTGGATGCTTCAGACTGTGCCGTTGGAGCTATACTCTCTCAGAGAACAGGTGAGAAGAATGTCTTGCATCCCTGTGCCTTCTTTTCCCAGCAGTTGTCTTCGGCTGAGAGGAACTACGATGTGGGCAATAGAGAATTGTTGGCCATTATTGCCGCCTTCAAGGAATGGAGACACCTTCTTCAGGGAGCTGCACAGCAAATAGTCGTCCTGACAGACCATCGTAACCTTGAATTTATCAGGTCGGCTAAGTGTCTGACTCCTCGCCAGGCTCGCTGGAATCTTTTCCTAAACCAATTTAATTTTGTCATTTCTTATAGACCAGGATCGCGCAATGGAAAGGCTGATGCACTCTCTAGGATTCATTCAGCAGAGACACGTCCACTTACTCCTCCTAAGACTATTCTTCCTGACTCTAGATTCCTGGGAGTGATTCATAATCAAGACATACTTAAGGACATCAAGGAAGCATACCATGCGGATTCTTTGTTGGCTCAACCCCCAAGGGACGTAAGTCTTGTCTTTAAAGGTACTGCCACACTAAACAATCCCGCTAGCGATCACAATAACGACGCATACTAATGCGATCGCTAGCGGGATTGTTTCTATATCGCTAAATGCGGCCACATTTAGCGATATAGTTAACGACGCTATCGCCGTTAGCGATCTTCTTAACGACTTTAGCGGTACAAAAGTACCGCTAAATCGCTAAGAAAAGTTGCCACACAGCGATTAGATACTTACCCAGCGGGAGCGCCGACGATAAAATAGGGTCCGGAGCGATTCCAGCGACGAGCGAGATCACAGCAGGAAGCTCGTCGCTGGAAGCTGCCGCACTGAACAACATCGCTAACAGGATCGCTAAATAGTGACGTTTTTTAGCGATCCCGTTAGCGATATTGTTTAGTGTGGCATACCCTTAAGAATGGTGTGTGGATTCAGGGACAACGTCTGTATATACCTGAAACAGTCAGATTGAGAGTATTGCAACTCATCCACGATTCCAAGATAGCTGGGCATAGGGGAATTCTAAAGACACAAGAATTTCTTTCTCGTTTCTTTTGGTGGCCCACTTACAGGAAAGATGTCTTAAACTATGTCACTTCATGTGAAGTCTGTGCAAGATGCAAAACACCTCGCTCCTCACTAACTGGTCTGTTGCAACCTCTTCCCACCCCGTCCCGCCCGTGGGGATCCATTTCTATGGACTTCATTGTGGAGTTACCAACCTCTCTAGGGAAGAACACCATTCTAGTGGTGGTTGATCGTCTAACAAAGGCAGCTCATTTTATCCCTTGTGTCGGCTTACCCACTGCAAAACAGACATCAGACTTGATGATTAAGAATGTGTTTCGCTTACATGGAGTACCGGATGAGGTCATTTCGGATCGAGGGGTGCAATTCACTTCAAGGTTTTGGCAGAATTTCTGTGCAGCATTGGACATTAAAGTAAACCTTTCTTCTGCTTTTCATCCCAGACTAATGGACAGACAGAACGAACCAATCAAACCCTGGAGCAGTATCTCCGCTGCTTTATCTGCCACCTACAGGATGATTGGATGGATCTACTTCCACTGGCTGAGTTCTCTTATAACAACTCTCAGAGCGCCTCCACTAAGCAGTCTCCTTTTTACTCCAATCTAGGTTATCATCCTAACATTCTTCCTCGATTTCCCATAGATACGCCCTTGCCGGCAGTGGCTGAAAGAATCACTTCTTTACAAAAGAATATGGATCTTCTAAAGGAAAATCTAGAATTGGCTCAGGAAAGGTACAAGAAAGCAGCAGATAAATTTCGTAAACCTGCACCAGCTTTCAAGGTAGGAGATTTGGTCTGGCTGTCAACCAGAAATCTTAAATGAAAGATTCCATCGTCTAAATTGGGACATAAGTACATTGGACCTTATAAGATCAATAAAATTATAAGTGCTGTTGCTTGTCGTCTTCAACTGCCCAGAACTATGAGAATCCACCCTGTCTTTCATGTATCCCTACTAAAGGCTGCAACACCCAATACGTTTCCTGGACGCTCTTCTCCTTGCCCTGACCCAGTGCTGGTCGATGGTCAGGAAGAATTTATGGTGGAAAGGATTCTAGATTCCAGGTTGTACAGAAATCAGTTGCAATATTTGATTAAATGGCAGGGCTACCCAGTGGAGGACAACTCATGGGAACCAGTCAATAATGTAAATGCTCCTCGCCTGCTCCGCCAGTTTCATCAGAGGTACCCTGACAAGCCTGGTCTGAGGTCATCCGGAGGTTGTCCCTAAGGGGGGAGTAATGTAAGGTTCTTTGTCTCTGTTGACATGTTCCTTGAAACTCAGTTTTCCGTCGGCCATTTTGCTTTCTGTCTTTCTGCAGCTCTTGCCCTCAGTTAATATGGAGTTTCCAGTTTTCATGTTCCCGCCCTGATTCTTCCCTCTTGCTTCTTAAGCAGCCTCAGCTGAACAATCAGTGCTCCTGAATCAAGCCTCAGTCAGTCTGTGACCTGACTCCTGGAAGCCTTGGACTTGTACTCCAGCTATTCCCTACTGAGGAACCTTGGAACACTTTTGGACTCTGGAAACCTGCTGTTTGGTGAATCCATGTTTGCAGAGGAATTACGGTACAGAGAAGAGATCCTGAACCTGCTTTGGAGAGTTATTGTAGAGCTGAAGTTACTCTGGCCTGCTGTGTCTCCTGTCGCTGTTCCTGCAAACTGTGTGAACTTTTCAGCATGCTTGTATGAAGTAATACAAGTCATTTCATTTCAACCTATGTCTCATGTGTTTTCCTCGCACCCAAGCACAAGACGCTATAGGAACTGTACACTATACATGACACTTATTCTAAATTACAGAGAGATCCCAATCACAAATTTATGAATGAATTAAGGTCTTTTTTGAGAAAATATGTTGATTTAAAGATTATTTCACAAAGGAAGGCAGAAAGATTGCTGCCGGAGTTCCCACGAAGCCACACTGGTACCACGTTCCTAAAATACATAAATCCCTGATTTCCCCCCCGGGATGCCCCATTGTATCTGGAATAGGGTCTCTCACTGAACCCCTTTCCTAATACATAGATTGGCTTCTGCGTCCTATGTTGAGAGACATACCGTCCTATATCAAGGACATTAATGCCTTTTTAGAGTATACAGAATTTCACTTGGCAAACGTGGTTTTCATTAGTGTCGATCGACGTAGAAAATTTATACACAAGAATCCCCCAAAAATTAGGGGTTGAAGTTATTAGGGAAATATTGAATACAATTGACAAGGAACCGAGTTTCATTAATTTTGTTTGTGATGGTATAAATTTTGTACTCGCACATAATGCGTTTATGTTTATGGATACGTGGTACTTGCAGAACGTGGGGACTCCGGCAGCATGCACCTTTGCAAATCTAATTTTGGGAATATTCGAAGAAAAATTAATTTATTCATCTAATAATCAATTTTTGAAACAAATTAGATTATATTTGAGATATGTCGATGACATATTTATAGTGTGGGACGGTTCTAAAAATACCTTTAACGCATTTGTTCGACATCTTAATCATTCGAACACAATGTGTATGTCTTTTACTTCGATGTTTGGGGGGCAGAGATTGGAATTCCTAGACGTTTTAGTAGAAATTGCCGACGGCTCTATTTGTACTTCTATATATCGAAAACCCACAGCAACAAATTCAATGATGCATTATGATAGTTTCCATCCGCCCTATACTAAACAATCACTGCCCTACTGTCAGTTCTTAAGAGTGCAAAGGGTTAACAATACAAATACGGGATTTTCCAAACAGTCCGCCGATTTGTATGGCAGATTTAGACAGAGAGGATACCATGATGCATTATTAAGAACAGCAATTAATAGGGTGAATGGAGGATCGAGAGGTAAAGCTGTGTCACTTGAACACAATTTTATAGCCAAGAAAAAAGAAAAAAGGTTTACATTCTGTATTCGATATGGCCCCATGGATCACCATATCCGCTCATCTGTCAGGAAGAATTGGCACGATTTAGAGAGGGACAAAGAGTTAACGGAAATTGTATTTCAAAAAAAATGGAGCAGCATAGTATACAATACTTGTGGGTGCAGATCCTCCAGCAGGAATCCAATACTTGCCAAATTATATAAGACAAAAAAATAGGCAGCACTCCTCAGAATCAATAGCAGTTGTGGACTTTAATAGACCCACATCTCAGGGCAACGTTTCGGCTACAATTAGCCTTCCTCCAGCAGTGTCTCAGACACATATGTGGGTATTTATGGTTTCATTAGATAACAAACAATTTACAATCACTTTACAAAATTATACGTCCCAGATGTAAATCATGAATCAAATCCATATGCACATAACAGTAACAGGTGTCCCTCATAGTCAGCTCTGCTTAGTTGACAACAGTACATTTGTACATAGTTAACATGCATCAATATCTCACAAGTTCCAGTAATAGGTATTTAAGTCCATATTCATCTCAGCTGCAACTGTCACGCAGTTGTTTATAATCTCTAAGTACTTACAATGGGCAATGAGCGATGCATCTCGTGGGGGACGCCATGAACGCTTCACAGGACTAGTACAGACACTACTGCGCATGTCCCAAGTGCATTGTCATAGGATCTCGTTCTCTCAGCCAATCCTGGCTGTTGTGTGGCATCTTTCAATGTGCGCATGCGCACTATGCATATGTCCACAGCGTTACTCCATCTTGGCTGTGGCAAGCCGTAATACCAAGAAGTATCTAATATAAAGTTCATGAGACACCGAAATTCTGAAAGAATGTTGCGGTTCACTTAGCGCTGATTATATTCATCTCTGATTAGTTAGTAGTGTAATCTTCTTAGAATAATAGGGAGCAAGGTAAAAACCTATTAGGAAAGGAGTATGTGCCAAATAAGGATTTCCAAGTGATTGTGTCACCCCGGTCTATGGGACAATTCCCTTGTAGGGGTAACTTCCCATCACCTATGATCAAAAGGGGAGGTATTCTGAACCGGTGGTCCAGATCCCTCAACCCTCATGTCATTAAGGTACAATTACTCAATCCATGGCTGTTCACTCCTATAAATAAAAACTGAATCAATGTCTCCAATGAATCCATTTATTGAAAAACTGTCAGACAACCATTGCCACCCAAATCTCGAGATCAGACATATGCTTAAAAAAAAAGAAAAAAGGAATTTTTTGTGTGTTCTCCTCCACCGTGCATCGCTCCTCCCAGGCTGTTTATTCACCAACTGGAAATAAAGAGAATAACAATGAGACAATATATCGGCAAAAGTCAGCCTCATAAGTTATACACTTGGACATGGATGTAGAATGGTACAGATCTTTACTTCAATAAATTCTTTATAAAATAGCGTTGATTTTAAAATCCACATTCATACCTAGTGGTTTCAGTGTTCCCAATTCATATATCCATCTAAGTTCTCTACTTTTGAGGAGGCTAACTCTATCTCCCCCTCTCCTCTGAACCGGAACATTATCAATTAGTCTGAATTTAAGTTGCTTTTCAGTATGTTTCATTTCAGTGAAGTGCTTTGATACTGGCAAATCTAATCTTTTCTTACGTATGGTGTATTTATGTTGGCTGATTCTCGTTTTGAAGTCACAAGTGGTTTCCCCTATGTACCACAACTTACTAATTGATAATGTTCCGGTTCAGAGGAGAGGGGGAGATAGAGTTAGCCTCCTCAAAAGTAGAGAACTTAGATGGATATATGAATTGGGAACACTGAAACCACTAGGTATGAATGTGGATTTTAAAATCAACACTATTTTATAAAGAATTTATTGAAGTAAAGATCTGTACCATTCTACATCCATGTCCAAGTGTATAACTTATGAGGCTGACTTTTGCCGATATATTGTCTCATTGTTATTCTCTTTATTTCCAGTTGGTGAATAAACAGCCTGGGAGGAGCGATGCACGGTGGAGGAGAACACACAAAAAATTCCTTTTTTCTTTTTTTTTAAGCATATGTCTGATCTCGAGATTTGGGTGGCAATGGTTGTCTGACAGTTTTTCAATAAATGGATTCATTGGAGACATTGATTCAGTTTTTATTTATAGGAGTGAACAGCCATGGATTGAGTAATTGTACCTTAATGACATGAGGGTTGAGGGATCTGGGCCACCGGTTCAGAATACCTCCCCTTTTGATCATAGGTGATGGGAAGTTACCCCTACAAGGGAATTGTCCCATAGACCGGGGTGACACAATCACTTGGAAATCCTTATTTGGCACATACTCCTTTCCTAATAGGTTTTTACCTTGCTCCCTATTATTCTAAGAAGATTACACTACTAACTAATCAGAGATGAATATAATCAGCGCTAAGTGAACCGCAACATTCTTTCAGAATTTCGGTGTCTCATGAACTTTATATTAGATACTTCTTGGTATTACGGCTTGCCACAGCCAAGATGGAGTAACGCTGTGGACATATGCATAGTGCGCATGCGCACATTGAAAGATGCCACACAACAGCCAGGATTGGCTGAGAGAACGAGATCCTATGACAATGCACTTGGGACATGCGCAGTAGTGTCTGTACTAGTCCTGTGAAGCGTTCATGGCGTCCCCCACGAGATGCATCGCTCATTGCCCATTGTAAGTACTTAGAGATTATAAACAACTGCGTGACAGTTGCAGCTGAGATGAATATGGACTTAAATACCTATTACTGGAACTTGTGAGATATTGATGCATGTTAACTATGTACAAATGTACTGTTGTCAACTAAGCAGAGCTGACTATGAGGGACACCTGTTACTGTTATGTGCATATGGATTTGATTCATGATTTACATCTGGGACGTATAATTTTGTAAAGTGATTGTAAATTGTTTGTTATCTAATGAAACCATAAATACCCACATATGTGTCTGAGACACTGCTGGAGGAAGGCTAATTGTAGCCGAAACGTTGCCCTGAGATGTGGGTCTATTAAAGTCCACAACTGCTATTGATTTTAACGGAAATTGTAGCTAGAGGGCCATTAATATCGTGTAAGCGCAGCACTAGATTAAGAGACATGTCAAAAGGGATATATCAAAAGTAAAAGAAAAGTCAAAGATGCTATAGGATTTTTACAGGATGAAAATGATGAAATGGTAAGTCAGGATGTTGAGAAGGCTGAACTTTTAAATTTCTATTTTGCATCTGTTTTCTCTCAGAAAGGAAATGTAACATCAACTGATCTTCACTGTCCTATTAAAGGAGTAGAAGAATCCAGGATATCTATAAACAGAAAGATACCGAGGGAATACTTAGCTAACCTAAATGAATTCAAGTCTCCAGGTCCAGATGAATTACACCCCAGAGTACTGAAGGAGATAGCAGAAGAAATTCTTGAACCACTCTCCATAATCTTTTAAAATTCTTGGAGAACAGGAGAAGTCCCAGAAGACTGGAGAAGAGCAAATGTTGTTCCTATCTTCAAAAAGGGGAAGAAGGTGGACCCAGGGAACTACAGGCCAGTGAGTCTGACTTCTATACCAGGAAAGATCTTTGAACAAATTATTAAAGAACATGTATGTAAGTACCTGGATAAGAATGAAGTGATTAAACAGAGTCAGCATGGGTTTGTAACTAATAAGTCATGTCAGACTAACTTAATTTCCTTCTATGACAGAATAACTGACTGGGTGGATCAGGGAAATGCTGTAGATATAGTATATCTTGACTTCAGCAAAGCATCTGACAAAGTATCTCACACAATCCTGATTGAAAAAATGACTAAGTATGGAATGGACAAGGCAACTGTTAGGTGGATTCATAACTGGCTTAGCGATCGGACCCAAAGAGGGGTCATAAATGGCTGCACATCGAGTTGGAAGAATGTCTCAAGTGGGGTACCACAGGGCTCTGTCCTGGGCCCTGTATTGTTCAACATCTTTATCAATGATTTAGATGAAGGAATTGAGGGTAAACTGATCAAATTTGTTGATGACACAAAGCTAGGAGGGGTAGCTAATACTAGAGAAGAGAGAGAGAGAGGATTCAAAAATATATAAATAAACTGGAGCAGTGGGCAGCAACTAACAGAATGTTTTTTAACAGGGAAAAATGCAAAGTACTACATCTGGGCAATAAAAATGAAAAAAGCATATACAAAATGGGAGGAATAGGGCTAAGTAACAGCACATGTGAAAAAGACTTGGGTATACTAATTGATCACAGACTGAACATGAGTAGTGTTGAGCGATAGTGCTCGATATCTAAAAATATTGTATCGAAATTGTATCGCCGATAGCACTAAATATCGTCGATATCCGATTTCGATACCGGAAGTCCAATGTAAGTCTATGGGAACAAAATATCGCAACTAAAAAAAAACTTTATTTCCTTGTAAACACTAAATATACACACATAGAATACATATATATATATATATATATATACATGTCATTGTGACATATATATATATACATATATGTATAGTTTATACACTTCTACATAGTAAAATATCCTCTGATTCAATTGCCGGGTAAAGCCGGCTTCTGTGAAAAGACAGAAGCACCCGACATGAAATGACACTTGGTTTACATAGAGTTAACCATGTCTTTTCATGTCGTTTGCAATCTGATTTGCACAAACAATTACATCAGTCTATGTGTGCAAAATTTCACACCTGTAGGGGTTAATTAAAGGTGTAAATTCGTTGTAAAAAAAACTGACTTTTTTGCTATGAATTTACACCTTTAATTAACCCCTACAGGTGTGAAATTTTGCACACTTACACTCATGTAATTGTTTGTGCAAATCAGATAGCAAACTACATGAAAAGACATGGTTAACTCTATGTAAACCAAGTGTCATTTCATGTCGGGTTCTGCATTTTCACAAAAGCCGGCAATTGAATTAGCGGCTATTATACTATGTAGAAGTGTATGAACTATAAATATAAATATATATATATGTGTCACAAATTCAATGACATGTATATATATATATGAGGTGTAAAATTGCTGAAAAAAAATGCGTGGGCTCCCGCCCTATTTTCGCAACCAGACAGACAAAGCCAGTGAGTGGGGGCAGATAATAATAGCCCAGAGAGGGACCATTATTTTTGGCCCCCCCCGGCTACTAACATCTGCCCCCAGACACCCCAGAAAGGGCAAATCTCTAATTAGATTTGCCCTTTCTGGCACTTTGCCCGTCTATTCCCATTGCCCTGTAGCGGTGGCGAATGGGTTAATAAGGGGTTAAAATGACCTTGCAATTGAAAGGTGACCTTAAGCCAGGTTAATAATTGAGAGCTGTCAATTAGACAACTATCAATTATTAATCCTATTGTATGAAGATGTGTAGCCCAGCTACGCAGGCACACACATAAAATCCAGGAGAATGCACAGGAAGGTAACCACAAAAGCTTGTTATCATTCACTGCCACTCACAATTTCAGACACACCCACTAGGGGTATAGGAGGTGGTGACACGTAGCAGAGTCAGTCTGTTTCCTGTCTGAGAAGAGCTCAGATCAGATAGTTTCCTGTCTTCAGACAGTGCAGTTCAGTGCCAGTTCAGTCTGGACTAGGAGAGGAGAGAGGACTGAATCCTCGCAGAGCTAGCGTAGCTCACCTGACAAAGAAGTGGAGGCTAGTACGGGTGAAGTGCATCATCCTAGCCTAGTCAGAGCTACCCTTAATCAGTACCTCAGTAGAAGCTGAAACAAGGAGGAAACTGAGAGCTGCTCAGCGAGCTTGGAAGAAAGCTGACTATTTCCATCGAAAGCTACAAGTGCTTATGCAAAGAGCAGAAGCAGGGCGAAGGGCGCAGTGGAGAAGTTAGAGAAGTGCTACAGGTATTGGATTGCCTGCACTAAATTGCCGGACACCGGGGTCCGAAGCGTTGCTACAGTTTCAAGCTTAGTAACAAGAAAACCGGAGGCATCTGGACTACAGGTCGCAGAGAGCAGCCCTAAGTGTCAATACGTAACCGGAGACAGGGAAAACAGGAGTCTAGCCTGATCAGCAAATATAGACTTAGTTTTCACCACTTAGAAGTTTCCACCACAACGTTGGCCGGGCAGGACAGCTACTGAGGAAAGCTGGAGATTCAGAGTTAACTTCGCTTCAGGCAAGTTGGACTCACCTACATTTGAAGTAAAGGAGGCCTCTAACCTGCTCAGCGGTTACCCGAATGTGCATTCTCCACCCCGACCAGCTCCCCGGGATCTACGTGAACCATCTACCAGTAAAAGGTATGAAAAGAAGCTATTTCGTGTGTGACTGAATTATTATCTATACCCTGCATCATCATCACCATAGACTTCCAGGGACCCGTCTCACCTGTGGGAGACTTACCACCCAGCTGCCCCCATAACATCCCCTGTGAAAGTCCTTATAGCAGCGCTGGTTCAATTAACCAGATACCACAGGTGGCGTCACGAACTACCTATCCTAAATATCCCCTGTAAATATCCCCCAACGCTTGACTGCCAGGGCCACGGACCGAGCCACCGCTACCAGTGACAACTCCCATAGATTTCCATGGGCTCGGCTCCGAGTACCCCATAGCCCTGGTATCCACAATTGTGGGGCGAGTCAATTCAACTTGGCATCACGAACAGGATACGAAAGCTTGCAATTGTGAGTCCTGTGTGCCTATATTGAACTGTTTGGTGAAAAAGACTGTTTGCTGTGTTTGGCGCCAAATTCCGCCATTTTACCGCCATGTTCGCGCCCTCAGGCGCTGGTGAAGAAGGGGGGCGTACCTAAAATAACGTGCAGTTTCCTGGACACGCCCCAACTTGCACCCCAATCTGCATCGCGAGCCGCATCACGAACTGCATCGCAATCTGCATCGCAAACAACATCGTAAACGGCATCGCAATCCGCATCGCAAACTGCATCATAATCTGCGTTGCAATCCGCATCGCAAACTGCATCCCAAGATACTGCGGCATCATCAGAGCGCCAGCGAAAAGGTCCTGTCTCCACCGCTGCAGCCTGTAAAAGAGTAGGCTCAGATTAACCAAGGGGGCATCAATATGTCGCAACAGCCGGCAGACAGCGCGGCCCCCGCCGGAGGCCCCAATAGCCCACCGCTTGGCGTCGTGCCGCAGGATGGGGGTGCGGGCCCCTCACCTGGTCCGGTGGTCCCGCTCATGCCGCTAACCCTCCCATACATGCCTGGAGTGAAGTGGCTCCCCCAGTACAGCGGCGAGCCAGACACCCTGCCAGGGTTTAAACAGAAAATATGTAGCATCTTAGATATGTACTCAATGACTGAGAAGCAGAAAGCTGCAGTGGTAATAGGGCAGTTAGCTGGTGCGGCTGAGAGAGAAGTAGAGACTTGGACCACTGCAGACCAGGAGTCGGTACCTGCGATTCTCTTAAAGCTACAGGCCATCTTTGAGGACCGCACAGAAACAGATCTCCGGATGGCATTTTACCAATGCTCTCAGAGACCTGGTGACAGTATTAGGGACTACGCCTGCCGACTACAGGGGGCCCTGCGAGCTCTCAAACAGGTTAACCCCACAAGTCCCATTGATGAGAGCCAAATGTTAAAAGAGCAATTCGTTCGGGGACTGAGGTCTCCAGAGGAAAGGAGGACTGTAAACTGGTGGTCCTTGGATCATCCAGATGCCACTTTTGATGCTCTAAAGGACATGGCAATAAAGGGACTGCGACCCCTGGAAAAGCCTCAGGTGGCAAATCAGTATCACCCGGGTGAAGCCACTCTAAAGCCGGCAGTACCCACCTTTTCCCCGCAGGTGGAAGCTACAATGCAGGTGGCGCCCCCTAGTGAGTTGGAATGTCTGCGCCCAGAAGTGCGCCAGCTGACTAAGAACTTGGCCACTGTAATGGAGGCCCTGCAACTGCGGAAAGAGGAAGGAGGGAAGATCCTACTAGCCGACTGTCCGGAGGATGTCCCTTGGATGAACCAGAGGAAATGGAGGACGTCGCCACACCGGAGGAGGACCACGCCACCCCCAGGAGGGACTCCTGATCAACACCATCCTCCCCGGGAGATCATCTGCTACCGCTGCAACCAAAAAGGTCATATGGCTCAGCAATGTCCTTTAAACGAGCCGATCCTGGGTCAGAGGGCCAACACCCAGGAGTAGACTCATCAGGCCCCTTAGACTGGAATCGCAGGTTCGTGGGTGGACGGCCCTACCTGTCCATGATTCTGGACGGGATTGCAATCCCTGCACTGCTGGACACTGGATCTCAGGTGACCATCATACCTGACGTCCTTTACAATAAATTTTGGTCCATGGACAGTCTCCAGCCCCCAAACCCTGACTTGACAGTGTACGCCACCAATGGTCTCCCTGTTGAAGTAATTGGAGCCAAAAACGTGGACGTAAAAGTGGGCAGGGTGGAGCTGAAGGATCAGGGACTTCTAGTAGTCAGGACTGTAAATGAGGAAAATGGTCTAAATGTGATACTAGGTACTAACATTATCAGTAACTGTCTGGGAGAAGTTGTGTTTTTGCTCCAACAGCTCGCTGAAGTTGCCAAGCCAAAGCAGAAGGGAGTGATCCAGAGGGAGATCCGGGCCCTGATGTGCCAGCAGCAAGCGAAGCTTACAGATGGTGAAATCGGTAATGTACGGGTAACGGACCCGAACCCATTGTAATACCCCCAATGAGTGAAATGTTAATATGGTGTAGAGCAGCCATAGGTCTGAGGGGACAGAACTACCAAGCTGTAGTAGAACCCCATCATTCAGAACACAGACCTACACTCATGATTGCTAGAGGGGTAGTGGAAGTAGTAAATGGGAGAGTACCAGTACGACTTCTCAACTGGGGGGACGATGAAGTAAATTTACCACGTTATGCCACAGTTGCTAAATTACATACCGTAGATAATAATTCTATCCTCACAACCGAGTCCTTAGCCTCCCGCCAACCAGCGGAAGGTAATGATCCGGCAAACCCGGTAGCGGACTGGTGTCAGCAGCTTCATATAGGGACAGACACCATTTCCGTCCACCAGAAACAGGGGTTACTACGGGTGGTACAAGAGTACGCACAAGTGTTTAGTAAACATCCACTTGATTTTGGGATAATTAAGGGAGTACAGCATCATATCCCTACAGGCAGTCATCCTCCATCAAAGAGCGGTACAGGCCTATACCTCCAGCCCACTATCAGAAAGCTAAGGAAATGCTGCATGACATGAAGAAAGCCGGGGTGATAAGGGATAGTTGTAGCCCCTGGGCAGCACCTCTAGTCCTAGTTAGGAAGAAGGATGGTAGCATGCGAATGTGTGTAGATTATAGGCAAGTAAATCGTATAACACATAAAGATGCATACCCATTACCACGCATCGAGGAATCCTTAGCTGCTCTGAAAACGGCTAACTACTTTTCTACCCTCGACCTTACTAGTGGGTACTGGCAAGTGGCTGTGGCTGAGGAGGACCGGGAGAAAACTGCTTTCACCACCCCAATGGGACTCTGTGAGTTCGACAGAATGCCGTTTGGCCTCAGCAGTGCCCCAGGAACATTCCAGAGGGTGATGGAGAGCTGTCTGGGACATCTCAACTTCGAAACTGTGCTGCTGTACCTGGACGACGTAATTGTGTACTGTCAGGAGTCGAACCCAGTACCTCTTGTCCACTGGCCAGCAGCTCTACCATCTGAGCTATTCTGCTGGCTGCAAAGTTCCTTGCTGAACCCAGATACCATTGACTGTTCTTCCTGATTGGCTACACCTAGTGCTCTTTTGATTGGGCCTCTGATTGCCAATTACACACCCTATATAAACCTGGCCCTGTGGGTGTGTCATTGCGAGATTATTGAGCTCCAAGCCTTTAGTCAAGCGTTTCCTGCTGATCCATTGCTACAAACACTGCTCTCCTGTGAACCGACCTCGGCCTGCCTTCTGACTACGCTCTCCGCCTGATCCATTGCTACAAACACTGCTCTCCTGTGAACCGACCTCGGCCTGCCTTCTGACTATGCTCTCCGCCTGATCCATTGCTACAAACACTGCTCTCCTGTGTACCGACCTCCGGCTGCCACCTGACTACGTTATCCGCCTGATCCATTGCTACAAACACTGCTCTCCTGTGAACCGACCTCCGGCTGCCATCTGACTACGCTCTCCGCCTGATCCATTGCTACAAACACTGCTCTCCTGTGTACCGACCTCCGGCTGCCACCTGACTAAGTTATTTGCCTGCTTCCCTGCTACAAACACTGCCTTTCCTGTGTACTGACCTCCGGCTGCCATCTGACTACGCTACCTGCCTCTGCTTCCCCTAGTGTTTGCAGTAACATCGGCTCCAACCCAGACGGGATCCTGACAGAATAATCTCGTGCCAAAATGGAGTCCGCTGTGAACACCCTGAGACGGCAAGTTACGGAGCTTCAAAGTTTTTGTACGGACTCTCAAGGAAAATATGCCAAGTTACAAACTGATTTCACGGCGATACAACAGGAAGTAATTGAGCTACAAAAACAACTTCTGGATGTGCGCAATTCAGGGTCCGAATCAAACGCGCGGCTGCCGCTGCCTGCAAAGTTCAGTGGGGATCGCAAGCAGTACCGAGGATTCCTCAATCAATGCCGCATATACTTCCAGATGCAACCTGCTCCCTTTACCACTGAGAGGAAGAAAGTTTTTTTCATGATAAATCTCCTGACGGATGAAGCTCTTGCTTGGGCTTCACCTTATGTAGAAAAGGACTATGACCTCCTTAATGACCTGGAAGCCTTCACCGCAGCTATGAATCAAGTTTTTGATGACCCAAACCGCTGTGCCACAGCAGAAACCAAATTACATAATTTGCGCCAAGGACGTCGCTCTGTTGCGGAATACACATCGGAGTTCCGTCGCTGGGTGGCCGACACCACCTGGAATCCAGCGGCCCAGAGAAGTCAATTTCGACGAGGGTTATCAGAACCAGTGAAAGACGAGCTTGCCAGGGTTGAGACCCCTGACCAGTTGGAGGACTTTATTCAACTATGTATCCGGATTGACCAGAGACTTACTGAAAGGAGAAAGGAGAGACTGCGAGCACTTGGGAATAGCCCTGGCTTCTCATTTTCAGCATCGGACCACCAAGAAAAGACGCAAGGCGTGTCTGAACCGATGCAGATCGACGTCATCCGAAGACCACTCTCTGCACAGGAGAAGGAGAGGCGACATGCAGAACATCTCTGCCTCTATTGTGGGGACCCTGGACACTATGCCATCAACTGTCTCAACAAAAGGACTATAGCCTTTACCAACAACAGGTCTGCCAGCAATATGGACCTTTCTCAGCAGTCGGATTCCATCTTGCAGACTATCTCATCAGTAACGCCAGAAATAGACAAAATACATACTACATCATCTCATTTTGTAATCCCCATTCAGGTTGTAATGGGCACCCAAAAAATACAATGCTCTGCCCTGTTGGATTCGGGAGCAGGAGGACATTTTATGGACTTAAAATTTACACGTGATAATGATATTTCCAGTAGGACCAAATCCACACCAATTGAAATGGAAACTGTGGATGGATCACCTTTGTCTTCTGGACCTGTCACGCATGAGACAATCGAACTGGAGATTTGTATCGACCCGGATCATCATGAAGCTGTCAGTTTCCACCTTATTTCATCTCCGAAATTTCCGGTTATTCTAGGGATCCCCTGGTTTTCAGTCCATAACCCTTCTATCAACTGGGCATCAAGGACCATCACCTTTCCATCTGACTACTGTAAGAATAATTGTCATAAGGAACCCCCTGTTCTCCAACAAGTCCAAATCTCTGAGATTTCGCATGAGAAGGAAGAGAAACTACCACCTCAATATCAGCAGTTCTCTGATGTCTGCAGTAAGAAGAAAGCAGATCAATTACCTCCTCACCGTCCTTATAACTGTCCCATTGAATTGCTGCCAGGAGCAACCATTCCATTTGGACGGATTTACAATCTTTCCGAACCTGAATTGAAGGTATTAAGAAAGTTCCTGGATGAAAATTTAGAGAAAGGCTTTATTCGACCTTCCACATCTCCAGCTGGGGCACCCCTGTTCTTTGTTGAAAAGAAAGACTCCACTCTGCGGCCATGTATTGACTACAGAGAGATGAATAATATCACTGTCAAGAATCGCTACCCGCTACCCTTGATTCCTGAACTATTTGAGAGACTCCGTTCTGCGAAAATCTTTACGAAGCTGGATCTTAGAGGGGCTTACAACCTCATACGGATTCGCCCAGGAGATGAGTGGAAGACCGCCTTCAGAACGAGATATGGACATTTTGAATCTCTGGTTATGACCTTTGGTCTTAGCAATGCCCCAGCCACCTTTCAACATTTTATTAATGATGTATTTCGAGATTTCTTGGACCAATTCGTTGTGGCTTATCTCGATGACATTCTTATATTTTCAGACACCTTGGAAGAGCATCGCAGGCACGTCCAGTTAGTCTTGGAACGACTACAGGAGAACCATCTCTACATTAAACTTGAAAAATGTGAGTTTGAACAAACCAGTATCCAATTTCTGGGATATATCATCTCCCCAGAAGGTCTGAGCATGGATCCCGGCAAAATCAATGCTGTAGTGGACTGGCCTGTTCCAAGAAATTTAAAAGACGTCCAGCGTTTCATAGGATTTGCAAATTTTTACCGAAAATTTATAAAGAACTTTTCATGGATCATACTACCAATTACTACACTAACAAAAAAGACCAAAGCATTTTTCTGGTCTCCGGAGGCACAGGAGGCTTTTGACAAATTGAAAACTCTTTTTACGTCTGCTCCATTGTTAGTACACCCAAATCCTGAATTGCCATTTACTGTCGAAGTGGACGCCTCGGACTCTGCAGTGGGAGCCATTCTGTCTCAGCGAGTTGGGGACAAAATGCAACTTCACCCATGTGCGTTTCTTTCCCACACCATGTCATCTGCAGAAAAGAACTACGACATCGGTAATAAAGAACTGTTAGCCATTAAAGTTGCCTTCTCCGAATGGAGACATCTTTTGGAAGGTGCCAATCACCCTGTGACTGTCCTCACGGACCACAAGAATCTTGAATTCCTCCGTACAGCAAAAAGATTGTCTGCAAGACAAGCACGATGGGCCTTATTTTTCTCAAGATTCAATTTTATAATTTCTTACCGGCCTGGTTCAAGAAATGGCAAGGCTGACGCTCTGTCCAGGATGTGTTCGGAACCTCAGGAGAGGTCTAGTAATGACGATACAATTCTAGGCCCTAAAAAATTTTTGGGAATATTGCACTCTAGAGGACTATGTAATAGAATTAAAGATGGATATCAAGAGGACTCTTTCCTTAACCATCCTTCGGAAGACGTCGATCTTTCATTCAAAGAGGGGTTTTGGATGCAGAAACACAAAATATATGTACCTGAATCTTCTCGCCTTGAAGTCCTCAAAAGTGTCCATGATTCTAAACTGGCAGGACATCCTGAAGTTGCAAAAACACAAGACTTACTACTTCGTTTCTTTTGGTGGCCTAATTGTAGGAAGGACGTGAGGAAATATGTTTCAACCTGTTTAACATGCGCACGAAACAAGACCCCACGATCGTCTCCTCTAGGACTCTTGCAACCACTTCCAGTTCCATCCAGGCCTTGGGGATCTATTTCCATGGATTTTATTGTGGAACTACCCCCTTCCAAACAGATGACCGTCATCCTTGTCATAGTGGACCGACTCACAAAAATGGCCCACTTTATTCCAACTGAAGGAATTCCTACTGCTGAAAAAACTGCAGAACTGATAATCAAAGAGGTATTCAGGTTACATGGAATTCCTGACAGCGTGGTGTCTGACAGAGGCGTTCAGTTTACGTCAAAATTTTGGAGGAGTTTCTGTACAGCCTTGGGAGTCACGGTGAATCTTTCTACCGCTTTCCATCCTCAGTCCAATGGCCAGACGGAGAGAACGAACCAGACTTTGGAGCAATACCTCCGTTGCTTCATTTCCTATCTTCAGGATGACTGGGTGGACTATTTACCAACAGCAGAGTTTTCCTACAACAACTCCATACATAGCGCTACATCTCAAACCCCATTTTTTGCTAATTATGGAGTACATCCAGTATTTATCCCTAATCTGCCAGTGAACACTCCCATTCCTGCTGTAAATGACAGGCTTGCAAAATTACAGGAATCCCAGAAGGAATTATCAGAGATATTACTCAAGACCCAGGAAGTATATAAGGAAGCAGCAGATAAACATCGGAGAGTGCCCCCTGCTCTTCAGGTTGGAGACAAAGTTTGGCTGTCCACTAAAAACCTTAAGACACATGTGCCATCCTCCAAATTGGGTCAGAAATTCATTGGACCTTTTCAAATTTCTGCAAAAATTAACCAGGTTGCTTTTCGTTTGGAACTTCCCAACAATCTAAAGATTCATCCAGTGTTTCACATATCCTTGCTCAAACCCTTCTGTGAAAACCCGTTTCCAGGAAGAATTCAGCCACCTCCTCCACCAGAAAGGATCCGTGGTGAAGAAGAATACATTGTGGATAAGATTCTGGACTCCCGAAAATTCAGAGGTAAACTGCAGTATCTGGTGCAGTGGAAGGGTTACGGACCAGAGGAAAATTCATGGGAACCAAGGGACAACGTCCATGCTCCTAGACTAACAAGAGCCTTTCATCAGAGGTACCCGGATAAGCCAGCTCCTGAGATGTCCAGAGGCCATCCTGGAAGGAGGGGAGTACTGTCAGGAGTCGAACCCAGTACCTCTTGTCCACTGGCCAGCAGCTCTACCATCTGAGCTATTCTGCTGGCTGCAAAGTTCCTTGCTGAACCCAGATACCATTGACTGTTCTTCCTGATTGGCTACACCTAGTGCTCTTTTGATTGGGCCTCTGATTGCCAATTACACACCCTATATAAACCTGGCCCTGTGGGTGTGTCATTGCGAGATTATTGAGCTCCAAGCCTTTAGTCAAGCGTTTCCTGCTGATCCATTGCTACAAACACTGCTCTCCTGTGAACCGACCTCGGCCTGCCTTCTGACTACGCTCTCCGCCTGATCCATTGCTGCAAACACTGCTCTCCTGTGAACCGACCTCGGCCTGCCTTCTGACTACGCTCTCCGCCTGATCCATTGCTACAAACACTGCTCTCCTGTGTACCGACCTCCGGCTGCCACCTGACTACGTTATCCGCCTGATCCATTGCTACAAACACTGCTCTCCTGTGAACCGACCTCCGGCTGCCATCTGACTACGCTACCTGCCTCTGCTTCCCCTAGTGTTTGCAGTAACATCGGCTCCAACCCAGACGGGATCTTGACATGTACTCTAAGACATATGAAGATCATCTGAAGCACCTGGCGGAGGTATTTGAGTCATTGTCCAAGTTTGGGATGAAACTAAAGCCCTCTAAATGCCACCTGCTCAAACGGAAGGTACAGTACTTGGGACACATTGTCAGTTCTGAAGGAGTAGCGCCGGACCCCGAGAAGGTCACAGCTATTCAGAAATGGCCAGAGCCGAAGAACCTGAAGGAGGTGCGTCAGTTCCTGGGACTAACAGGTTACTACAGGAGGTTTGTAAAAGATTACACTAAGAAAGCGGCGCCTTTGCAGGACCTCCTGGTAGGACAACCTCTTAAGAGCAGAAACCTTCCATTCAATTGGGGAAAAGAACAAGCTGAGGCATTCAAAGAGATGAAAGAGATCCTTACCGGCGATGAAATCTTAGCCTACCCAGATTACAGCCAACCGTTCCTGCTATACACAGATGCCAGTAACGAAGGATTAGGAGCGGTCCTCAGTCAGAAGCAGAACGGCCAAGAAAAAGTCATCGCGTATGCCAGCAGAAAACTCAGGCCAACTGAGAGGAATCCGGAAAACTATAGCAGCTTCAAACTGGAGTTCCTGGCGCTGGTCTGGGCATTACCGAAAGATTTAAACATTACCTTGCCTCCAACAGGTTCACTGCGTTTACAGACAATAACCCCTTGACGCATCTGGAAACAGCCAAGCTGGGAGCCATGGAGCAACGTTGGATGGCTCGGTTGTCAAATTACCAGTTTACCATCAAGTACAGGGCAGGCCGTAAAAATGCCAACGCGGACGCCTTGTCCAGAATGCCGCATGAATCTGACACAGAGGAAGAGTCAGACGATCTGGAAGAAATTGAGCTACCTGCGTTCCACCGAAATGGGATGGTCCAAGAGCAACGAGTCTACAGAAAGCGTGTGTGTGAGATGTTGAACCCTTTACCTCATCACAGCTGGAAAGAGACTCAGGACAGCGATCCCGTGGTCAGCCGTGTTAAGGAGCTGATAAAACAGGAAGGTTCCTCCTTGGAGAAAGATGCATCCATGCCAGCAAAGCTCCTGTGGAATGAAAGAAGCCGGTTGTTCATATACCGAGAGAAGTTGTGCAGGAGATACGTCGACCCAAGGACCCATGAAATGGTTTGGCAGATAGTGGTCCCCAAAGCAGACATCCAAATGGTGTTGGAAGCTTACCACGATCAAGCAGGACACTTTGGCTGGAAAAAGCTGGAGACCCTGTTGAGGTGTCGGTTCTACTGGGTAGGGATGCGCAGCTCCATCGAGAGGTGGTGCCGGAACTGTGGACCCTGTGGTCTCAGACGAAAAGACTATCATAGTCAGAGAGCACCCTTGCAGCCTATCCAGACGACTCGTCCTCTGGAGATCGTAGCATTGGATCACGTTAAGTTGTCCCAAAGCAGGTCAGGATACTCGTATGCCCTGACCATGGTGGATCATTATTCCAAATTCCTGGTGGTCGCCCCTGTCAAAGATCTGACAGCAGAGACAGCAGCCAAGGTCTTCCAAGCAAGTTTCTGCAGACCACACGGATATCCAGAGCAGGTACTGACTGATCGAGGTCCAGCCTTTGAAGCTGAACTGTTTCAGGAATTCTGTCAATTGTATGGATGCAAAAAGATCAGAACAACACCATACCACCCTCAGACCAACGGCCTTTGTGAAAAGATGAATCACATTGTCATGGATTTACTGAAAACTGTACCCCTGGAAGAAAGGAATCGGTGGCCAGACTTGTTACCCGACCTGGTTGACTTGTACAACCACATCCCAGTAAGTTCCACTAACTGCACTCCAGCTTACCTTATGAGAGCAAGACCTGGAAGACTGCCAATGGATTTGGAGCTGGGAGTGATAGAACCAGAGGCTGATGACAGTGTTGAAGATTGGGACACAACTCGACAGGAACAGTACAAGCGAGTACAAGCCTGCGTAGAAGACAGTCTCAACAAAGTAAGAGAAAAGCAAGAGAAGAACTATAACAAAAATGCTCCCGCTAAGCCTTTAATGCCTGGAGAAATGGTGCTCAAAAGGAAAAGAAGAACACACAAGTTGGATGATCAGTGGGAACAGGAGCCATACGTCGTGCAAAATTCCAATTTTGATAACAGAAAGGTCTGTACCATTAGTAAGGATGGAGGAAAAACGACGGCAACGGTGTCCAGAGATCATTTAAAGTTGTGTCCTTGCCCATTAAAGCTCCGTGAAGAAAACCCTGTTGTCCTTCAGAAAGAAAATGTTGAAGCGGTCATACACACGGATTTGGGAGATTTACCTGCGGATTGGCCCAGATTGGGAGACTGTTGTGAATGGGTTTGAGATGAGTTCTGAGCAGAGGCTCCCTCTGGTGGTTACAAGCGGTACTAGTGAGGATTGGGAATCAGGTGTTACTGATTGGTCTTATTTAAGGGAATCATTTTCCCATCAGGGTTGCCGGTGATCAATTGTTCTGGTCTGAATCCTTCTTTCCAGTTTCCCTTGTAGCCTGCTGTGTCGTGTCTGCATTTCCTGCTAACAGATAAGACAATTTCTTATTTTGTGTTTTTGCTATATTTTTGCATTTTGTCCTGCACTTCTGTGGGGGCCTTCAGGGTCCCCTCCGGGGGCTTTTGCCCTTTCAGTTTAGTCCAGCCACTGTGTTTTGTAGTTTTGCTTTTTCCAGTTTTTTCAGTGGCTGCTGTTTTTGTTACACCAGAGAACTAATTTAGGTGGTAGAGGTCGTGTGATCTCAGGTGATTTTGAAATTAGTAGAGTTGGTGTTTTTCAGGGTTTTCTGGGATTGCAGTAAGTACCCTTCCTATCCTTTTCTATTTAGATAGTTTGGGCCCCAGCGTTTGCTCATACTATTTTCTTTCTGTGTCAGTATTTCCTCTTGTCTAACCGCCATTACATGTTTGGGGGCTTTCTATTATCTTTGGGGTTCTGCTCCGGGGCAGATAGCTTTCCTATTTCTATCTTTAGGTGTAGTTAGTTTCTCAGGCTGTGACGAGGCGTCTAGGACCAACGTAGGAACGCTCCACGGCTGCCTCTAGTTGCGGTGGTTAGTCAGGGTACTGCAATCCCATAGATTCCAACTGCTCTGGTGTATTTCCTTTTTTACCTGCACTCCTCAGCTACCGTAACATAACAGTATCACCGGCCTTAAAAATTGTATGGTACTCACAGAAGGGAAAAAATATTTTGAAGGAAGAAAAGTTGTCAGAGATATTTTTCTGTTTGTTGCATTTTTTTTTTTCCCCTCTGTATCTCTGGGTGCTGGGGAGGATCTTTTCTCCCAATGGAGTTTGCACAGTTGTCTGGCCGTGTGGATCAGCTTGCCACTGAGGTTCGGAGTATTGCTATCTATCTTGCTAGGTTGCCTGTTGTGGAACCTAGGATCCCCATGCCAGATTTGTTTTTAGGGGATCGAGCTAAGTTTCAGAATTTCAAAAATAATTGTAAATTGTTTCTTGCCTTAAAATCTAAGTCCTCAGGAAACGCAGCGCAGCAGGTTCAAATTATCATCTCTCTCCTGCGCGGCGATCCTCAGGATTGGGCTTTTTCCCTGACACCTGGGGATCCTGTTTTGAGTGATGTTGATGCATTTTTTCAGGCTTTGGGGTTATTGTACGATGAGCCTAATGTCACTGATCAAGCTGAAAAAGCCTTGTTGGCATTAAATCAGGGGCTTGAGGACGCTGAGTTATACTGTCAGAGATTCCGTAGGTGGGCAGTCCTGACCAAATGGAATGACGACGCTTTGGCGGCCCTTTTCCGGAAGGGTCTGTCGGATAATGTAAAGGATGTTATGGTGGGATTCCCTGTCCCCTCTGGTCTCAATGATTCTATGTCATTAGCGATTCAAATTGACAGACGTTTGCGTGAGCGGAGAAGTATGCGTGGAGTGGTGTTGCCTTGTGAGCCAGCTGCTGAGCCCATGCAGTGTGATGGAGTGGTGTCTGGGGCACAGCGTCATGAGTTTCGAAAGCGCAATGGGTTATGTTTCTATTGTGGTGATGCCTCTCATGCTATTTCAGTCTGCCCTAAGCGGGGAAGACGTTTTGCACGCTCAGTTGTCTTGGGTAGTGTTCAGACTAAGTTTTTATTAACTGTCACTCTGATATGCTCTCTGTCCTCATTTTCTGCTCAGGCTTTCGTTGATTCTGGAGCAGCTATTAACCTGATGGATTATGATTTTGCTAAACGTTGTGGGTTTCCCTTGATACCCCTACAGAAGTCTATTCCCTACTGGGGATCGATTCTACCCCTTTGGCTGAGAATAAACCCCAGTTTTCTACTCAGGTGATAATGAGGGTTGAACCTGATCACCAGGAGTGCTGCAAATTTTTGGTTCTATATAATCTGCATGACATTATCGTGCTGGGTTTCCCTTGGTTACAGTCTCATAATCCTGTTTTGGATTGGAAATCTGTGTCTGTAACCAGTTGGGGCTGCCAATGTGTTAATACCAACACTCCTGTTTTTTCTGCCTCCCCCCAGGCTGAGGATGTTCCTGACTTTTTGTTTGATTTTTCTGATGTGTTTAGAGAAAGTAAATCTGCATCCTTACCTCCCCATAGGAGCGATGACTGCGCTATTGAATTAGTGCCAGGTAGTAAATTCCCTAAGGGTCGCCTTTTTAACTTGTCTGTACCTGAACATGACGCTATGCGGTCTTATATCAAGGAATCATTGGAGAAGGGTCATATCAGACCATCCTCTTCACCCTTAGGTGCCGGTTTTTTCTTTGTGGCCAAAAAAGATGGTTCATTAAGGCCGTGTATTGATTATCGTCTCTTGAACAATATTACTGTGAAATATCAATACCCGTTACCCTTGATTTCTGACCTGTTTTCCAGGGTGAAAAACGCTACTTGGTTTACCAAGCTTGACCTCAGGGGGGCGTATAACCTTATTCGCATTAAGCACGGGGATGAATGGAAGACGGCATTTAACACCCCTGAAGGGCATTTTGAGTACCTTGTGATGCCCTTTGGGCTCACTAATGCTCCTTCCGTCTTCCAGTCCTTCATGAATGACATTTTCAGGGATTTTGTGGACAAGTTTCTGATTGTTTATTTGGATGATATCTTGATTTTTTCTAATGACTGGGACTCTCATGTGAAACATGTTCGAACTGTATTCCAGATTTTGAGAGAGAATGCTCTGTATGTGAAGGGATCAAAGTGTCTTTTTGGCGTACAGAAGATCTCATTTCTGGGATTCATTTTGTCCCCATCTGTTATTGAAATGGACCCGGTCAAGGTTCAGGCCATCTGTGATTGGGTCCAACCTACTTCATTAAAGGCTCTTCAGAGATTTTTGGGTTTTGCCAATTTTTATCGTAAATTTATTGGTAATTTCTCTGTTATTGTTAAACCATTAACTGATTTGACCAGAAAGGGTTCTGATGTGGTGAATTGGCCTCCTGAGGCAGTCTCTGCGTTTCAGGAACTTAAGCAGAGATTCACTTCTGCTCCTGTTCTACGGCAGCCTGATGTTTCTCTGCCATTTCAGGTGGAGGTTGATGCCTCTGAAATTGGGGCAGGTGCCGTTTTGTCCCAAAAAGATCCAGAGACCTCTAAAAGTAACCCTTGTGCCTTTTTCTCTCGAAAATTTTCTCCTACTGAACGTAATTATGACGTGGGTAATCGGGAGTTATTGGCCATGAAGTGGGCTTTTGAAGAGTGGAGACATTGGCTGGAGGGAGCCAAACATCAGGTGGTGGTCCTTACGGACCATAAGAATCTGGTCTATCTGGAATCTGCCAAGCGACTCAATCCTAGACAGGCCAGGTGGGCCTTGTTTTTCACACGTTTTAATTTTGTGGTTTCCTTTCTTCCTGGCACTAAGAATGTTAAGGCGGATGCCCTCTCGAGGAGTTTCCTTGCGGACTCTCCTGAGCTATCTGATCCCTCTGTTATTTTGAAGGAGGGTGTAGTTCTTTCCGCCATCTCGCCCAATTTGAGACTTGCTCTGGAGGGGTGTCAGGAGGATAGGCCCGAGCGCTGCCCTGTTGGAAAATTGTTTGTCCCGGACCAATGGAAAAAGAGTGTGATGTCTGAGATTCATTGTTCCGCATTGGCTGGGCATCCCGGAATTTTTGGTACCAGAGACTTGGTTAGTCGGTCCTTTTGGTGGCCTACCTTGTCTCGCGATGTCAGGGAATTTGTGCAGTCCTGCGGGACTTGCTCTCGCTCCAAGCCTTGCTCTCACTCTAGTGGTTTGTTGATGCCATTGCCTGTGCCCAAGAGACCATGGACCCATATCTCTATGGATTTCATTTCCGATCTTCCTGTTTCTCAGAGAATGACCACCATCTGGGTAATTTGTGATAGGTTTTCCAAAATGATACATCTTGTGCCATTACCTAAGTTGCCTTCCTCCTCTGAATTGGTGCCGTTGTTCCTTCAGCACGTGGTTCGTTTACACGGCATTCCTGAGAACATTGTGTCTGACAGAGGAGTCCAGTTTGTTTCCAGATTTTGGAGGACTTTTTGTTCTAAACTGGGTGTTCAATTGTCTTTCTCCTCGGCATTTCATCCTCAGACCAATGGTCAAACTGAGAGAACAAACCAGACATTGGAGACTTATCTAAGATGCTTTGTGTCTGCTGATCAGGATGACTGGGTCTCTTTTTTGCCTTTGGCTGAGTTTGCTCTTAATAATAGGGCTAGCTCTGCCACTTTGATGTCTCCGTTTTTCTGTAATTCTGGGTTTCACCCTCGATTTTCTTCAGGACAGACGGAGGCTTCTGTCTGTCCAGGTGTTGACTCTGTTGTTGAGCGTATGCAGCAGATTTGGGACCAGGTAGTGGAGAGGTTGTCCCTCTCTCAGGAGAAGGCCCAGCGGTTTGCTAACCGGCATAGGACTGATGGTCCTCGGTTTAAAGTGGGGGACTTGGTCTGGTTGTCCTCAAAGAATATTCCTATGAGAGTAGAATCTCCTAAATTTAAGCCTAGGTTCATTGGACCTTATAAGATCATGGAGATTATTAATCCTGTTTCTTTTCGTTTGCTTCTTCCAGGGACATTTAAGATCCATAACGTGTTCCACAAGTCCTTGTTGAAGAGGTTTGTTGAGCCAGTGGTTCCTGCTGCTGTGCCTCCTGACCCTGTTTTGGTTGAGGGCAATCTGGAGTATGTGGTTGAGAAAATATTGGATTCTCGTTTTTCTAGACGAAGACTCCAGTATTTGGTTAAATTGAGAGGTTATGGTCAGGAAGATAATTCTTGGGTGTTTGCTTCGGACATCCATGCTAGGAGACTTATCCGTGCGTATCATAGAACTCATCCTGACCGACCTGGTTGCTCAAATGAGGGTTCGGTGACCCCTCCTCAAGGGGGGGGTACTGTTGTGAATGGGTTTGAGATGAGTTCTGAGCAGAGGCTCCCTCTGGTGGTTACAAGCGGTACTAGTGAGGATTGGGAATCAGGTGTTACTGATTGGTCTTATTTAAGGGAATCATTTTCCCATCAGGGTTGCCGGTGATCAATTGTTCTGGTCTGAATCCTTCTTTCCAGTTTCCCTTGTAGCCTGCTGTGTCGTGTCTGCATTTCCTGCTAACAGATAAGACAATTTCTTATTTTGTGTTTTTGCTATATTTTTGCATTTTGTCCTGCACTTCTGTGGGGGCCTTCAGGGTCCCCTCCGGGGGCTTTTGCCCTTTCAGTTTAGTCCAGCCACTGTGTTTTGTAGTTTTGCTTTTTCCAGTTTTTTCAGTGGCTGCTGTTTTTGTTACACCAGAGAACTAATTTAGGTGGTAGAGGTCGTGTGATCTCAGGTGATTTTGAAATTAGTAGAGTTGGTGTTTTTCAGGGTTTTCTGGGATTGCAGTAAGTACCCTTCCTATCCTTTTCTATTTAGATAGTTTGGGCCCCAGCGTTTGCTCATACTATTTTCTTTCTGTGTCAGTATTTCCTCTTGTCTAACCGCCATTACATGTTTGGGGGCTTTCTATTATCTTTGGGGTTCTGCTCCGGGGCAGATAGCTTTCCTATTTCTATCTTTAGGTGTAGTTAGTTTCTCAGGCTGTGACGAGGCGTCTAGGACCAACGTAGGAACGCTCCACGGCTGCCTCTAGTTGCGGTGGTTAGTCAGGGTACTGCAATCCCATAGATTCCAACTGCTCTGGTGTATTTCCTTTTTTACCTGCACTCCTCAGCTACCGTAACATAACAGGAGACGCTGTAATTATTCCTGTGCTGCAGTTTTATCAACCGCAAGAGGAGTCTCTACAACCGGTCATACCAATTGTGCCAGTAGAGCCAGTTCCAGAAGGACCTGTTCCGGCAGACCCTCAACCATTAGAACCCCAAGAAGCGGACCCGCAAGAAGCAGCACCACAAGAAGTGGAGTCCTCTGGTGAAGCTGGTGAAGCAGTACCGCCTCCTCCAGTCACTAGCATGCTTGCCAGGTCCGTAGAGAGGTGGAGTCGTGTCTATAGTTTGCCGTTACGCAGAACAGAAAGGTTAGGGAATACCATACCTGATGCTACCCCACGTAGGTCAGAACGTATCACTAAAGGTAAACTACCTATTCGCTATCAGGAGTAGTCCTAGTAGACTAGTTAGCAAGACCCAGACAGGGTTTATTGCATCTGAAAAATTGTATAAAGTTTGAAAAAGTATTAATGTAATTATTTGAAATGTGTCTTTTCCATGCCAATGGACTGCGTGGCTGTGGACTGTGCCAGCCCAAGAACTTATCTTGTACATAGTTGCGCTTCAGTGCATTATCTTGGTTTTACATAAAACCACTACTACTATCAACCTCTGAAGAAAAACCCGTATGGTGTGGCCTAGAGTGAGGTCTGCAGTCAGAAGTCCTGCAGCCCACCCAGGACCCACGTGGGAGGTTTTTGGTGCGGGTCCTCCACAAGTATCTTGTATATATGAACACGTTTGATATCTTGATATTTTAATACTTTTGTATTTTCCTATTGTACAAATAGTAACGTTCAAGAAGTCTTACCTCCCGGATGGGAAGAGTTATAATGTTGTTGTTAATGCAAAACAAAATGTTCTTTTTGTCTTTTACAGCCCGGGAGTGCTGTGTTTTACCAAGGGGGATGTGTAGCCCAGCTACGCAGGCACACACATAAAATCCAGGAGAATGCACAGGAAGGTAACCACAAAAGCTTGTTATCATTCACTGCCACTCACAATTTCAGACACACCCACTAGGGGTATAGGAGGTGATGACACGTAGCAGAGTCAGTCTGTTTCATGTCTGAGAAGAGCTCAGATCAGATAGTTTCCTGTCTTCAGACAGTGCAGTTCAGTGCCAGTTCAGTCTGGACTAGGAGAGGAGAGAGGACTGAATCCTCGCAGAGCTAGCGTAGCTCACCTGACAAAGAAGTGGAGGCTAGTACGGGTGAAGTGCATCATCCTAGCCTAGTCAGAGCTACCCTTAATCAGTACCTCAGTAGAAGCTGAAACAAGGAGGAAACTGAGAGCTGCTCAGCGAGCTTGGAAGAAAGCTGACTATTTCCATCGAAAGCTACAAGTGCTTATGCAAAGAGCAGAAGCAGGGCGAAGGGCGCAGTGGAGAAGTTAGAGAAGTGCTACAGGTATTGGATTGCCTGCACTAAATTGCCGGACACCGGGGTCCGAAGCGTTGCTACAGTTTCAAGCTTAGTAACAAGAAAACCGGAGGCATCTGGACTACAGGTCGCAGAGAGAAGCCCAAAGCGTCAATACGTAACCGGAGACAGGGAAAACAGGAGTCTAGCCTGATCAGCAATATAGACTTAGTTTTCACCACTTAGAAGTTTCCACCACAACGTTGGCCGGGCAGTACAGCTATTGAGAGAGCTGGAGATTCAGAGTTAATTTCGCTTCAGGCAAGTTGGACTCACCTACATTTGAAGTAAAGGAGGCCTCTAACCTGCTCAGCGGTTACCCGAATGTGCATTCTCCACCCCGACCAGCTCCCCGGGATCTACGTGAACCATCTACCAGTAAAAGGTATGAAAAGAAGCTATTTCGTGTGTGACTGAATTATTATCTATACCTGTCACGCGGTCTTATGATATGTGTACGATGTCAGTAAACTATTCTTAAAAGAACAACACTCTATACAACATATAGATTAGCAACATCAGCATGTAAATATGGAATAGATTTACCTGACACGATATCCGTTGAACTCAGGGTTAATCTTGAGGACTTGATACACTGTCACAGGAAAGAGGAGGACCGGGGGTCTAACCTGACCCTAAACTGGGGTCCTAACTAATCCCTCACCTTGGAGGTACTGATAATGGTTCAGAGGTCCAAGTCTCCAGCCTAACCCTGTCTCCTATCAGTCCCTGAACCCTGTAATCAGTCCTAAGAAGGATTCTGATTACCACCAAAGGGATATGGGCTGATCTCTGCTAAATACACAGATTAGACATATAAGACAGACTGGAGAAAACACAGACTTGCATACACACTCAAACACAGAAGGAACATAAATGATCTGGGATATTAAACTCTAAGCAAGGTGAGCTTAAAACAACTAAGGAGCTCTTTAACTTAAGTCTATACAGATACAATCCTATCTGTGGTCTGCATGAAGAATTTCACTGGCAACTCCCAACACAGACAACCAGAGATTTAAAGGAAACCAATCAACAAATAATTAATTGCAGCCGGAAGAAACTGCACCCAGTCCCAGAACTGAGCACAGACAGAATTAACTCCCTAACTGCCAAACACAAAGAAACAGCAACTCAGCTGTGAGAAGTCAGAATGTGCAACCGCGACGATCTTCGTGGCGATGCACATGTGTAGCCCTGGTACACAATACCAGGAGGATGAGTGGAGAGGTAACAGTTAAGGGCTCTTCATACATCATGTACACTTCTGACACACCCAGCAGGGGTGTGGAAGGGAGTGATTTAGTCAGTCAGTTTCCTGTCCTTGGACAGAGTAGACGTGTCCAGTTTGAGCCTGTCAGCAGTTCAGAAAGTGGAGGCTAGTACAGGTGGTCTAGTTCACCTCAGCCTAGTCAGAGCTGTGCCCCACTGGAAGACAGACTGAGCTATCTATTAAGAGTCGAGCAAATCGAAGGGCAAAGTGGAAGAAAGATTATTGGAAAAGTGCTTTTGGCTTGGAAAAGTCCTGCACATTGCAACCGGTCACTGGGGACCGAAGGATCACTATTAGCTACAAGCATAGTGGTAAGAAAACCAGGGATTTACCGGACTCTAGGTCGCGGCAAACAGCCCCATATAGTCAGTACGTAACTGAAGTCAGGTGGAATAGGGACTTTGAGTCAAGCGCAGACAAAAGCAAGAACCTAGTTTCATCAATTGGAAGGCTTCACCACAAAACTGACCGGGCAGAACAGCTTTGGAATAGCTGAAATTATAGAGGGAACTACGCTGCAAGCTGGTTGTACTCATCATTGTGTTGAAAGTAAAGGAGGCCCCTAACTTGCTTAGCCGTTGCCTCAAAGCTCATCCTCCATCAACCCCATCAGCCTCCCTGGGACCTGCCTTACCATCTTGCAAGTAAAGGTATGGAAAGACGCTGACCGTGTGAGACTGTGTTATTTATCTGCACCCGACTTCACTGACTTCATAGACTTTGAGGGACCAGTCCCACCTGTAGGGGACCCGACATCTAGCTGCCTCACCATCCCCTCAGAGATCTACAGCAGCGCTGGTACAAATTACCAGAATACTACAGGTGGCGTCACGAACTGTATATAAATCTATCCCCTGTAAATATATCCCCAACATACGCCAGACCGCCAGGGCCACAGACCGAGCCACCGCTACCTGTGACATCCCCATAGACTTCTACGGGCTCGGCTCTGAGTACCCCATTGCCCTGGTAACCCACAATTGTGGTGGCGGGTCGACACAAAACTTTGGCGTCACGAACAGGATACGAAACTTGCAGCATTGCGAGCCCTGTGTGCCTGTGGAGTGTTTTGGTGAAAAAGACTGTTGCTGTTGTTTGGCGCCAAATACCGCCATATTTGCCGCCAGATTCGCGCCCTGAGGCGCTGGAGAAGAAGGTGGGCGTACCTGAAAGAGCGCGCAGAGTCTTGGACACGCCTCTGGCTCTGACTCATCGGCAGGTCCTGCAACAGGAAGTGAACGCTCTGACATCAGAGCGCCTGCGACGAAGGTCCTGTTCCCACTGCGGTGCCTGTGAAATAGCAGCGTCTGAAACCGGTAGGCTCCGTTTAACCAAGGGGGCGCTAAGATGTCACAACAACCGGCTGACAGTGCGGCCCCGGCCGGAGGCCCCAATCCCGCACCGTCTGGTATTGTAGCGCAAGATGGGGGCGCAGGCCCTGCACCCAGTCCGGTAGTCCCGATCATGCCACTAACGCTCCCATATATGCCTGGGGCGAAATGGCTTCCCCAATACAGCGGTGGGCCAGGCACTTTAGCAGGCTTCAAGCGGAAGTTATGCAGCATCCTAGAAATGTACTCCATGCCTGAGAGACAAAAAGCTGCTGTGCTAATAGGGCAGCTAACTGGCGCTGCTGAGAGGGAAGTGGAGACTTGGGATACCGTTGATCAGGAGTCGGTACCTGCGATCTTCCTTAAGCTGCATGCCATATTTGAAGACCGCACAGAAACGGATCTCCGGATGGCCTTCTATCACTGTTCACAACAGCCAGGTGACAGCATCCGGGACTATGCTTGCCGACTACAGGGAGCCCTGAGAGCCCTCAAGCAAATTAACAATTTAAATGCTATCGACGAGAATAGAATGCTGAAAGAACAATTTATACAGGGATTGAGATCCCAAGAGGAACGCAGAACTGTAAATTGGTGGTCCTTAGATCATCCGGATGCTACCTTTGATGCCCTAAAGGACATGGCAATAAAAGGGCTGCGGCCCCTGGGCAAACCTGAGGTGGCCACCCAACATCATCAGGGTGAAGTCACTCTGGAACCGGCAGTAACCCCCTTTTCCCCGCTAGTGGCGGAAGCCAAAACGCAAGTGACACCCCCTAGTGAATTGGACTGTCTGCGCTCAGAGGTGCGCCAGCTGACTAAAAATCTGGCTGCTGTAATGAGTGCCCTGCAGCTGCGGAAAGAGGAGGAAGGAAAGATCTTGTTAGCTGACTGCCCAGAAGACGTCCCGTGGATGCACCGGAGAAGAAAGAAGACGTCGCCCCCCCGGAGGAGGACAACGCCACCCCCAGGAGCGACCTCTGATCAACACCCTCCTCGTCGAGAGATTATCTGTTATCGCTGCAACCGGAAAGGTCATCTGTGTACACAGTGTCCTTTAAACGGGCAGAACCTGGGTCCAAGGGCCAACACCCAGGAGAATACCCGTCAGGCCCCCTAGACTGGAACCGCAGGTATGTGGGCGGGCGACCCTACCTGTCTATTATTCTAGATGGTATTGCTGTTCCAGCATTGTTAGACACTGGGTCGCAGGTGACCCTAATACCTGATGCCCTATATACCAAGTACTGGTCAATGGACAGTCTTAAACCTCCGAGCCTTGACTTTACCGTGTATGCTTCTAATGGTCTTCCTGTAGAAGTACTCGGAACAAAATGTGTAGATGTAAAGGTGGGCAGAGAGGAGTTGAAAGGCCAAGGGCTTCTGGTAGTAAAGACTGTAAATGAGGAGAACGGTTTAAATATAATTTTGGGTACTAACATTATCGGTAATTGTTTGGGAGAAGTTGTGTTCTTGCTCCAACAGCTCGCTGAGATTGCCCGACCAAGGCAGAGAGGAGTAATCCAAAGAGAGATCCGGGCCCTGGTATGTCAGCAGCAAGCGAAGCTTACCGACGGCGAAATTGGTAATGTACGGGTCACTGACTCGGATCCTATTGTGATACCCCAATGAGTGAAATGATCATTTGGTGCAGGGCGGCCATAGGTCTGAGAGGACAGAATTACCAAGCTGTAGTAGAACCCCACCATTCAGAACATAGACCTACACTTATGACTGCTAGAGGAGTAGTAGAAGTGGTGAATGGAAGAGTACCGGTACGGCTTCTCAATTGGGGAGATGATGAAGTAAATTTACCCCGTTATGCAACCATTGCTAAACTTCATGCTGTTGATAATAATTCTATTCTCCCGGCTGAGTCCTTAGACTCCTGTCAAATAGCGGAGGACAATGACCCAGCAACTCAGGTGGCGGAATGGTGTCAGCAACTCCATGTTGGGACGGACACCACTCCCGCTCACCAGAAGCAAGGGGTATTACGGGTGGTGCAAGAGTACGCCCAAGTGTTTAGCAAAAATCCACTTGATTTTGGGATAATTAAGGGAGTACAACATCATATCCCTACAGGCAGTCATCCTCCCATCAAAGAGCGGTATAGGCCCATACCTCCAGCTCATTATCAGAAGGCTAAAGAAATGTTGAATGATATGAAGAAAGCTGGGGTGATAAGGGATAGTTGTAGTCCCTGGGCAGCCCTCTAGTTCTGGTTAAAAAGAAAGATGGTAGTATGAGAATGTGTGTGGATTACAGGCAGGTGAACCGCATAACACACAAGGATGCATACCCGTTACCACGTATAGAGGAATCATTAGCTGCTCTGAAAACGGCTAACTACTTTTCTACCCTCGATCTGACTAGTGGTTACTGGCAAGTGGCTGTGGCTGAGGAGGATCGTGAGAAAACGGCTTTCACCACCCCAATGGGGCTCTGTGAGTTCGACAGAATGCCGTTTGGGCTCAGCAGTGCCCCAGGAACATTTCAGAGAGTGATGGAAAACTGTCTGGGACATCTCAATTTTGAAACCGTGCTGCTATACCTAGACGACGTCATCGTGTATTCCAAGACATATGAGGACCATCTGAAGCACCTGGCAGAAGTATTCGAGTCCCTGTCCAGGTACGGGATGAAATTAAAACCCTCAAAATGCCATCTACTCAAACAGAAGGTACAATACTTGGGGCACATCGTCAGTTCGGAAGGAGTAGCGCCGGACCCAGAGAAAGTCACTGCCATCCAGAAGTGGCCGGAGCCGAAGAACCTTAAGGAAGTGCGACAGTTCCTGGGACTAACGGGTTACTACAGGAGATTCGTGAAAGATTACACGAAGAAGGCAGCTCCTTTACAGGACCTCCTGGTAGGACAATCTTTAAAGAGCAGAAACCCTCCCTTTAATTGGGGTAAAGAACAGGCTGAAGCATTCCAAAAGATGAAAGAGATCCTTACAGGTGATGAGATCTTAACCTATCCTGATTACAGCCAACCGTTCCTGTTGTACACCGACGCCAGTAATGAAGGGTTGGGAGCAGTTCTCAGTCAGAAGCAGAATGGCCAAGAAAAAGTCATCGCATATGCCAGCAGAAAACTCAGGCCAACTGAAAGGAATCCGGAAAATTATAGCAGCTTCAAGCTGGAGTTTCTGGCGCTGGTTTGGGCCATTACTGAAAGATTTAAGCACTATCTGGCCTCCAATAAGTTCACTGCGTTTACAGATAACAACCCGTTAACGCACCTGGAAACTGCCAAGCTGGGTGCCATGGAGCAGCGATGGATGGCTCGGTTGTCCAATTACCAGTTTACTATCAAGTACCGGGCAGGTCGAAAGAATGCTAATGCTGATGCGTTGTCCCGAATGCCGCATGACTCTGATACGGAAGAAGAATCGGACGACCTGGAAGAAATTGAGCTCCCTGCGTTTCATCGAAATGGGGTAGTCCATGAGCATCGAGTTCACAGAAAGCAGTATGGTGCAACATTAAATCCTTTACCCCATCACAGCTGGAAAGAGACTCAGGACAGTGATCCAGTGGTCAGCCGCATCAAGGAGTTGTTAAAACAGGAAGGCTCCTCTCTGGAAAAGGATGCACCTATGTCAGCAAAGCTCCTGTGGAACGAGAAAAGCAGGTTGTTCCTATACCGTGAGAAGTTGTGCAGGAGATACGTCAACCCCAGAACCCATGAGATGGTCTGGCAAATCGTGGTCCCCAAGGCAGACGTCCCAATGGTGTTGGAAGCGTACCACGATCAAGCAGGACACTTTGGCTGGAGGAAGCTGGAGACCCTGTTGAGATGCCGGTTCTACTGGGTAGGGATGCGCAGCTCCATCGAGAGGTGGTGTCGGAACTGTGGACCCTGTGGTCTCAGAAGAAAGGACTACGGTAGTCAGAAGGCACCCCTGCAACCTATCCGGACGACTCGTCCTCTGGAGATTGTGGCCCTGGACCATGTCAAATTGTCGCCAAGTAGATCTGGATACTCATACGCCCTGACCATGGTGGACCATTACTCCAGATTTCTGGTGGTTGTTCCAGTTAAGGACCAGACCGCAGTGACGGCAGCGAAAACCTTTCAAGCAAGCTTCTGCAGACCGCATGGGTATCCCGAGCAAGTATTAACCGATCAGGGACCTGCTTTCGAAGCTGATTTATTCAAGGAATTCTGTCACATGTACGGGTGCAAGAAAATTAGAACGACACCATACCACCCTCAAACCAACGGTCTTTGTGAAAAGATGAACCATATTGTCCTTGACTTGTTGAGATCCATACCGTTGGAAGACAGGAATCGATGGCCGGATTTACTACCTGATTTGGTTGATTTGTATAACCATATACCTGTAAGCTCAACTAACTGCACTCCAGCCTATCTTATGAGAGCAAGGCCCGGAAGACTACCAATGGATCTAGAACTTGGAGTGGTAGAACCGGAGGCAGACGACGCTGTTGAAAACTGGGACGTCAATCGGCAAGAGCAATACAGAAGAGTACAAATCTGTGTGGAGGAAAGTCTCAATAAGGCACGGGAGAAACAGGAAGATGTTTACAACCGAAATGCTCCTGCCAAGCCTTTGATGCCTGGAGAGGTAGTATTAAAAAGAAAAAGGAAGATGCACAAATTGGATAACCAGTGGGAGCAAGAACCCTACGTCATACAAGATTCTAAATATGACAACAGAAAAGTTTGTGTCGTCAGTAAGGACGGAGGAAGAACAACAATCACTGTGTCCAGAGATCATCTGAAATTGTGTCCAGAACACTTAAAGCGTTGTGAAAAGAACCCTGTCCTCAATCAAGGAGAAAGAAAGGAAGAGGTCATACACACCGATCTGGGAGATTTTCCTGCGGATTGGCCCCGACTGGGAGATGCTGTGATAATTCCAGTGTTGCAGTTTTATCAGCCACAAGAGGAAGTTCTACCTCCAGTTGTGCCCGTGGTGCCAGTTGAGCCCGCTCAGGAGTTACCCATCCCAGCAACACCTCAACCTGTGGAATCTCAAGAAGGATCATCTGAAGCAGCGCCCCATACTATGGGATCCCCTGGTGAAGCTGACTCACACCGCCCAGCCATCAGTACGCTTGCCAGATCCATAGAAAGATTGAGGCAGTTCTATAGTTTGCCGTTACGCAGTGCAGACAGATCGCAACTTGATATACCTGAGGCTACACCACGTAGATCAGAGCGAACCACCAAAGGGAAGATACCCATTAGATATCAGCAGTGATTATAACGAATTCATGTGAATATTGTAAAAAGTCTATATATATATGTGTTTTTCCCTATTATGTCTTATAATGGACTCAGAGGCTGAGGACTGAGCCAGCCCAAAAACTGTATCCTGTAAATAGTTGCACTAAAGTGCCTTTTTAATGGTTTCACATGAAACCTTGACTTACCTCTGAATCAAAAACCCGTGTGGTGTGGCACTGAGTGAGGTCTGCATTTGGATGTCCTGCAGCCCACCCAGGACCCACGTTGAAGGTTTGGTGCGGGTCCTTCACAAGAATACTGTATATTTATTGAATGCTATTTAATATTTGTATTTTTCTATAATGTTTGCAACGTTCAAGATATCCTCACCTCCCGGATGGGACGAATTAATGTTATTGTTGATGTTTTCATGCATAAACAAAAATGTCTCTTTATATTTTACAGCCCGGGAGTGCTGTCGTTTACCATGGGGGAATGTGTAGCCCTGGTACACAATACCAGGAGGATGAGTGGAGAGGTAACAGTTAAGGGCTCTTCATACATCATGTACACTTCTGACACACCCAGCAGGGGTGTGGAAGGGAGTGATTTAGTCAGTCAGTTTCCTGTCCTTGGACAGAGTAGACGTGTCCAGTTTGAGCCTGTCAGCAGTTCAGAAAGTGGAGGCTAGTACAGGTGGTCTAGTTCACCTCAGCCTAGTCAGAGCTGTGCCCCACTGGAAGACAGACTGAGCTATCTATTAAGAGTCGAGCAAATCGAAGGGCAAAGTGGAAGAAAGATTATTGGAAAAGTGCTTTTGGCTTGGAAAAGTCCTGCACATTGCAACCGGTCACTGGGGACCGAAGGATCACTATTAGCTACAAGCATAGTGGTAAGAAAACCAGGGATTTACCGGACTCTAGGTCGCGGCTAACAGCCCCATATAGTCAGTACGTAACTGGAGTCAGGTGGAATAGGGACTTTGAGTCAAGCGCAGACAAAAGCAAGAACCTAGTTTCATCAATTGGAAGGCTTCACCACAAAACTGACCGGGCAGAACAGCTTTGGAATAGCTGAAATTATAGAGGGAACTACGCTGCAAGCTGGTTGTACTCATCATTGTGTTGAAAGTAAAGGAGGCCCCTAACTTGCTTAGCCGTTGCCTCAAAGCTCATCCTCCATCAACCCCATCAGCCTCCCTGGGACCTGCCTTACCATCTTGCAAGTAAAGGTATGGAAAGACGCTGACCGTGTGAGACTGTGTTATTTATCTGCACCCGACTTCACTGACTTCATAGACTTTGAGGGACCAGTCCCACCTGTAGGGGACCCGACATCTAGCTGCCTCACCATCCCCTCAGAGATCTACAGCAGCGCTGGTACAAATTACCAGAATACTACAGGTGGCGTCACGAACTGTATATAAATCTATCCCCTGTAAATATATCCCCAACATACGCCAGACCGCCAGGGCCACAGACCGAGCCACAGCTACCTGTGACAATCCCCATAGACTTCTACGGGCTCGGCTCTGAGTACCCCATTGCCCTGGTAACCCACAATTGTGGTGGCGGGTCGACACACACACATGACAGTACCCCCCTTCTACGAGGGGCCTCCGGACCCTCAGGGCCAGCTTTGCCCGGGTGAGTTCTGTGGAAGGTCCGCACCAAACGATCTGCGTTAATGTCAGACGCAGGAACCCACGTCCTCTCCTCTGGACCATACCCCTTCCAATGCACCAAGTACTGAAGGGACCGGCGATTCAGACGTGAGTCAATGATCTTTGACACTTGAAACTCCAAGTTACCATTGACCACCACTGGAGGAGGAGGTAGAGGTGATGGTATGACTGGTGCCACGTACCTCTTAAGTAATGACTTGTGGAACACATTATGAATTTTAAACGTAGGAGGGAGGTCCAGACGAAATGCCACAGGATTAATTATGGAACTGATCCTGTACGGCCTGATGAATCTGGGGCCCAGCTTCCAGGAGGGAACTTTAAGTTTTATATTCCTGGTAGACAACCATACCAGATCGTTCACATTAAGATCTGGACCAGAAACTCTCCTCCTATCAGCCATACGTTTATAACGGTTCCCCATAGCACTCAGATTATTCAATACACCTCTCCACACTGAAGCAAGTGACGACGAGAAACGCTCCTCCTCAGGAACCCCAGAAGGGCCCCCCCCATTGAATGTACAAAACTGGGGATGAAAACCATATTCCCCAAAAAACGGGGACTTACCAGTGGACTCGCTCCGCCTGTTGTTAAGAGCGAACTCTGCCAGAGGCAAGAAAGAAGACCAGTCCTCCTGGTTCTCTGAGACAAAACACCGAAGATAAGTCTCTAGGCTTTGATTCAGACGCTCTGTCTGACCATTGGTCTGCGGATGAAAAGCCGAGGAAAATGACAATTGCATCCCCCGACGTAAACAAAATGCCCTCCAAAACTTGGACACAAACTGAGACCCCCTATCTGACACCACATCAGAAGGCAACCCATGAAGTCTCACAATCTCCCCAATGAACACCTGCGCCAGAGTTTTAGCATTAGGGAGGGCAGGAAGAGCAATGAAATGTGCCATCTTACTGAACCTGTCAACAACCACCAGTATGACAGTCTTCCCTGACGACTGAGGAAGGTCCGTGATGAAGTCCATAGACAAATGAGTCCATGGACGCTCCGGAAGTTTCAAGGGTAAGAGGGTCCCAGACGGACGGGTATGAGGGGTCTTAGAGCGAGCACAAACCCCACAGGACGCGACAAAAGTTAAAACATCTTTATTAACGTTAGGCCACCAAAACCGGCGAGAAAGGAGATCTAAAGTAGCCTTACTCCCTGGATGTCCTGCTAAAGCAGAATTATGATGTGCCTCAATAACCTTTTGTCTCAACTGATTTGGGACAAACAGTCTCCCTGGAGGTCCTGCAGGGGCGTCCCCCTGAGCCTCTAACACCTCCTCCTCAAGCTCAGAACATACAGCCGACACTACCACCCCCTCCTGAAGGATAGGAATCGGGTCATCCATTTTCCCGGCCCCTGGGAAACTGCGAGACAAGGCATCCGCCTTAACATTCTTAGATCCAGGGCGATAAGTGACAACAAAATTAAACCTGGTAAAAAACAACGACCATCGAGCTTGTCTGGAATTCAGACGCTTAGCAGATTCCAAATACAGCAGGTTCTTGTGATCAGTAATGACGGTGACCGGGTGGACTGCCCCCTCCAAAAAGTGACGCCATTCTTCAAAAGCCAACTTAATGGCCAAAAGTTCCCTATTGCCGATATCATAATTCCTTTCGGCGGACGACAATTTTTTAGAAAAGAAAGCGCACGGATGCCATTTACCAGGGGACGGACCCTGGGACAATATAGCACCCACCCCTACGTCAGACGCGTCCACCTCCACAACGAACGGCTGTGATGCATCTGGTTGGATGAGAACGGGTGCCGAAGCAAAACATTTTTTCAAAGAGGAAAAAGCTTGGCAAGCTTTGTCCGACCATTTAGAAAAATCCGTCCCTTTTCTTGTCATGTCAGTGAGAGGTTTGACAACAGATGAGAAATTACAAATAAATTTCCGGTAGTAGTTAGCAAACCCCAAAAAACGCTGCAGAGCCTTAAGATCCTCTGGCTGATCCCATTCAAGCACTGCTCTCACCTTTTCAGGGTCCATACGGAAACCGGAGGCTGACACCAAGAAACCCAAAAACTGAAGTTCCTGTACGGCGAATACACATTTTTCCAGTTTGGCGTATAGTTTATTGTCTCGCAAGATCTGCAACACCTGTCTCACATGCTCCTGGTGAGACACAAGATCTGGTGAGTAAATTAAAATGTCATCCAAATATACGACCACAAACAGCCCCACCAGATGACGAAAAATGTCATTAACAAAATGTTGGAATACTGCTGGTGCAGTAGTCAGACCAAAAGGCATGACAAGGTTCTCATAATGTCCCTCCGGCGTGTTAAACGCCGTTTTCCACTCATCCCCCTCTTTTATCCTAATCAGATTATACGCCCCCCTGAGATCCAATTTAGAGAACCATTTGGCGCCAACAATTTGATTGAAGAGATCAGGAATCAGAGGGAGTGGATACGGATCTCGAACAGTAATCCGATTAAGTTCGCGGAAATCCAAGCAAGGGCGTAGGCCTCCATCTTTTTTCTTCACAAAGAAGAACCCCGCGGCCACTGGGGAAGATGAAGGTCTAATATGCCCTTTGGCCAGACTTTCCGAAATATAATCTTTCATAGCCTGCCTCTCAGGACCAGAAAGGTTATATAACCTAGCTTTAGGTAACTTAGCATCAGGAAGTAAATTAATAGAGCAGTCATACACGCGATGAGGAGGCAACTCCTGACACCCCTCCTCAGAGAACACATCCCCAAAGTCCTCCAAAAAAGGAGGCAAAGTACTAGGCACGACCGCACTGATGACTGTGTTCATGCAGTTACTTTTGCAAAACTCCCCCCATTGGCTTATATCTCTGGACTGCCAATTAATCACAGGGTTATGTTTAACCAACCAAGGAAGTCCCAACACAATAGGAGTAGGTAGACCCTCCAACACATAACAAGATAATAGTTCCCTATGTATTGCCCCTACCCGAAGGTCAATGTTATGAACCTCATGAACAAAGCTACCTTGGCCGAGAGGCCTGGCGTCAATGGAGAATATAGGGATCGGTTTGACCAATACACTCAGATGCATACCTTGAGCCTGAGCAAACTGAGCGTCAACCAGATTAGCCCCGGACCCACTATCAAGAAGAACAGAAAATCTCTCCACTCTCGTACCAACCACCACCTCCACTGGTACAAGGAACTGAGAAGAACTAGCGGACGAAATACATACTCCCAGGTTGTCGTCCACCACACAACCTGGGATTAACAGTTTTCCGGCGACTTTTTGCTCAACAAGGCACGGGATGGACATCCCCCAACAAAATGTCCCTCTTTCCCGCAGAAGAAACACCTTCTAGTCCTGCGGCGTACCGCCAATCCCCTCCTACGAAATGATGTCCCTCCCAACTGCATAGGCTCCTCCGAACAGACAAGGGGAACCTCAACATAAGGGACTTTAGTAGTAGGTGGAGTAACAACAGGGGGCGGAGTTACCTCGCACCTCTCCCGGAGCCGTCTATCAGTACGGATAGCTAGGGCCATAGCAGCCTCCAGAGAAGGAGGAGACTCATACTGAGCCAAAACGTCCTTTAATTTGTCAGAAAGCCCATGACAAAACTGGCTCCTAAGAGCTGGGTCATTCCACTGAGTATCTGTGGCCCATCTACGGAACTCAGAAGCAAATTCCTCCGCCGGACGATCTCCCTGCTGTATCTTACGTAATTTTGTCTCAGCAAGAGAGACCCGATCTGGGTCATCATATACCAAACCCAGGGCAGTAAAAAATCGATCTACTGACTGTAGAGCCGGGGATCCCGGAGGAAGGGAGAAGGCCCAGGATTGAGGGTCCCCTTGTAGGAGCGAGATAACAATTCCCACTCTCTGCTCTTCACTCCCTGATGATCGAGGCCGAAGCCGAAAATACAATTTACATGCTTCCCTGAAGGTAAAAAATTTGTCTCGCCCACCAGTGAACCTGTCCGGGAGAGCTACTTTAGGTTCAAATCTGGTTTGCTCCGAGGGAGACAAAACTTTGGACTTAATGTCCGTCAGCTCCATGGATAATCCCTGCAACTGCAGAGCCAGCTGGGCTACTGGATCCATGGCAACTGGGAATAATTTTATGGGCCAGTGAAAATGTCACGCGGTCTTATGATATGTGTACGATGTCAGTAAACTATTCTTAAAAGAACAACACTCTATACAACATATAGATTAGCAATATCAGCATGTAAATATGGAATAGATTTACCTGACACGATATCCGTTGAACTCAGGGTTAATCTTGAGGACTTGATACACTGTCACAGGAAAGAGGAGGACCGGGGTCTAACCTGACCCTAAACTGGGGTCCTAACTAATCCCTCACCTTGGAGGTACTGATAATGGTTCAGAGGTCCAAGTCTCCAGCCTAACCCTGTCTCCTATCAGTCCCTGAACCCTGTAATCAGTCCTAAGAAGGATTCTGATTACCACCAAAGGGATATGGGCTGATCTCTGCTAAATACACAGATTAGACATATAAGACAGACTGGAGAAAACACAGACTTGCATACACACTCAAACACAGAAGGAACATAAATGATCTGGGATATTAAACTCTAAGCAAGGTGAGCTTAAAACAACTAAGGAGCTCTTTAACTTAAGTCTATACAGATACAATCCTATCTGTGGTCTGCATGAAGAATTTCACTGGCAACTCCCAACACAGACAACCAGAGATTTAAAGGAAACCAATCAACAAATAATTAATTGCAGCCGGAGAAAACTGCACCCAGTCCCAGAACTGAGCACAGACAGAATTAACTCCCTAACTGCCAAACACAAAGAAACAGCAACTCAGCTGTGAGAAGTCAGAATGTGCAACCGCGACGATCTTCGTGGTGATGCACACATGACAATACCCTGCATCATCATCACCATAGACTTCCAGGGACCCGTCTCACCTGTGGGAGACTACCACCCAGCTGCCCCCATAACATCCCCTGTGAAAGTCCTTATAGCAGCGCTGGTTCAATTAACCAGATACCACAGGTGGCGTCACGAACTACCTATCCTAAATATCCCCTGTAAATATCCCCCAACGCTTGACTGCCAGGGCCACGGACCGAGCCACCGCTACCAGTGACAACTCCCATAGATTTCCATGGGCTCGGCTCCGAGTACCCCATAGCCCTGGTATCCACAATTGTGGGGCGAGTCAAAAGAAAAATCAAACACACACACTTTAATAAAAAAGAAGTTTAATGAAATAATCACACAGTTTTTGACCATATTTTATTTACCTGCTAAAACCATTTCCTGTAATAAAAATAAAATAATAAAGCAAAATTATTCTTACCAATCCGATGTACAGTCAGGTCCCACGGTGTAATCCATCAGAAAGGGTTAATGTTTACTGCAGGGACCGCAGCTAATGCTGCAGCCTCACAGTAAACCCCCAAATGAATGAGTTCCTCTCCTGGCTGACAGGAGAGGAAGTGGAAAGCTTAATTGATTGCTTTCCACTTTCACTTCAGGTCAGCCAGGGACACAATCAGTGACGTCAGAGGGAACTGATTAACAAAAATAGGGGATCCCCTCGAAAAAAAATGGCGTGGGGTCCCCCCTATTTTTGTTAACCAGCCAGATGAAGCAGACCGCTGAGGCCTGGATTTTCAGGCTGTTAAGGAGCCAAGATCCATGGACCTTGCCAGCCTGATAATACCAGGCCACAGCAGTCTGCATATCTTGGCTGATTAACAAAAATAGGGGATCCCCTCGAAAAAAATTGGCGTGGGGTCCCCCCTATTTTTGTTAACCAGCCAGATGAAGCAGACCGCTGAGGCCTGGTTTTTCAGGCTGGTAAGGATCCAATATCCATGGACCTTGCAAGCCTGATAATACCAGGCCACAGCAGTCTGCTTAGCTTGGCTGGTTAACAAAAATAGGGGATCCCCTCGAAAAAAAAAACGGCGTAGGGGTCCCCCTATTTTTGTTAACCAGCCAAGTAAAATGCAGACTGCTGCGGCCTGGTATTAAAAGACTGTCAAGGCCCATGGATTTTGGCCCTCAACAGCCTGATAATACCAGGCTACAGCAGCCCCACATTTGGCGCATCAAAAGATGTGCCAATTGTGGCACTTTACCCGGCTCTTCCCACTTGCCCTGTAGCGGTGGCAAGCGGGGTAATAAGGGGTTAATGTCACCGTTGATTGCACGGTGACAATAAGCCCGGTTAATAATGGAGAGGCGTCAATAAGACACCGATCCATTATTAATCCCAAAGTTATTAAATGTATAAAAAAAAAAGACAAAGCAAGAAAAAAGTATTTTAATGAAATAAAAGAGACAACACAGTTTTCATTTCTTTTATTGTACTCTCATTCCTGCAATGCCATCGATCTCCTGTAAAAAAAGAAAAAAAAAAAACAACAGTATACCACCTGTCCGACGCAGTCCATAGTAACGAGTGTCCCACGACGATCCAGCTCTGCTACATCGCAATGACAGGCAGAGCCTAACATCCCGGCGCAGCACAGCTGATTACCTGCTTCCCCGGCGGTGACGTCATCGGACTGACTGCTTTACGGCCGGGATTACCCAGCAGTCACTGCAGTTATCGCGAGAAACTGCATGTGACCGCCGGGGAGAAGAGGATGGCGGCCATGAAGCAGTCCAGGACGTGACCGCCGGAGATCTTCTGCCAGGTAAGTGCCGCTGACTCCTGACAGACCCGACCGACGGACACTGACAGTGACAGACCCGACCGACGGACACAGACAGTGACAGTGACAAATCCGATTCCGGTATTCGATAAGACGAAAATATCGAAACGAATTATCGAAAGGCCGATAGAGCTAATATCGGCCGATAGCCGATATTTGCATTATCGTATCGCTCAACACTAAACATGAGTCAACAGTGTGATGCAGCAGCAAAAAAGGCAAATGCAATTCTAGGATGTATCAACAGAAGCATACAGTCTAGATCACGTGAGGTCATTATTGCCCTCTACTCCTCTTTGGTCAGACCTCATCTGGAATACTGTGTCCAGTTTTGGGCACCACATTTTAAAAAAGACATCAACAAACTGGAGCAAGTTCAGAGAAGAGCCACCAGAATGGTGACCGGTCTGCAAACCATGTCCTATGAGGAACGGTTGCAGGATTTGGGAATGTTTAGCTTGCAAAAAAGAAGACTGAGAGGAGACTTAATAGCTGTCTACAAATATCTCAAGGACTGTCACATTGTAGAAGGATCATCTTTATTCTCATTTACACAAGGAAAGACTAGAAGCAATGGGATGAAACTGAATGGGAGGAGACACAGATTAGATATTAGAAAAAACTTTTTGACAGTTTAGGGTGATAAATGAGTGGAACAGGCTGCCACGAGAGGTGGTGAGTTCTCCTTCAATGGAAGTCTTCAAACAGAGGCTGGATAGATATCTGTCTGGGATGATTTATTGAACCCTGCTTTGAGCAGGGGGTTGGACCAGATGACCCAGGAGGTCCCTTCCAACTCTACCATTCTATAATTCTATGACATTTTGGTTCAAAATCATATAAGAAAGGAGCAATGTAGTTGGCTCAATACAGGAATAACTAAGGGGAATTATAAGTGCAGGCACTGCCCGTTTTGCAAATATCACGTTACAGATCAAACCCTCCAGATGGGAGCAATTAATCATACTGTTTCACAGTTTGTAACATGCAAAAGAGATTTTGTCGTTTATGTGATTTTTGTCCATGCAAATTTTACTATATAGGCAAGACAATACGGCCCCTATATATAAGATTTAGGGAACATTGTAAGTCTATCGCATCAGGCAAAGGGGTTCCCCGCCTAATTAACCATATAAGAGACATGCATGGGGGTGATCCTAACTGTTGTGAATGTTTTGGAAATGAATTCTGAGCAGAAGCTCCCTCTGGTGGTTACAAACAGTACTGAACCATTCAATGAGGATTGGCAATCAGGAGTTACAGACTGGTCTGATATAAGGGAGGTTCCCTCCCATCATGGTTGCCGGTGATCAATTGTTCTTTTCTCAACTGTGGTTCCTGGTTCACTTGGAAGCTTGCTGAGTTTTGCCTCTTCTCCTGCTCTCAGATAAGATATTTTCTGTTTTTTGTTTTTGTGCTTACCATTTGCATATTTCTCTGCATTTCTGTGAGGTTAGCCAGGTTCCCCCCCGGGGAGCTTGGTCTCCTCTCGGTTCCTCTGGAGCCATTGTTATTTGTTCATTTGCCTTTTCCAGTTTTTTCTGTGGCTGCGGCTTAGTTTTGTTACACCAGAGAACTAATTTAGGTGGTAGAAGTCGTGTGTAGAGTTGAGCGATACTTTCCGATATCCAAAAGTATCGGAATCGGAATGGTATCGCCGATACCCAAAAAATATCGGCGATACCCGATACCGATACCGGAAGTCCAATGTAAGTCTATGGGAACAAAATATCGGAATTAAAAAAAACCCATTCTTGCCTTGTTGGTTAATTGTACATGAAGGAAAACAACAAAGAGTAATGTAGAATGTATTGGGGAAGGTTGAGGAGACATTAAAGGCATAGATGTTTAACCCAATCAAATGGAATAGCATAAATATTTTTTTTTTTAAAGATGTTCGGATTGACGAAGAAATTGACAATGTTGTTAACGTTTTTTCTATTTTGGCAAATATGTATATTTCACAACTTCCATGCTCTTCACCTTTTTAACTTTTGACACACTTTCTCCTTCATAATCTTCAGCAGCATCATCTTTTTCATCAAATTATTCTTCATCTTCACCTTCTTTATCTTCTTCTTAAACTTCTTGCTATTCATCTTTTTGTTAACATTACTCATATTCTTCTTATTAAACTATTATTCTTCTTCATATTGTACTTCATTTTCTTCATCATATTCTTATTTGTGACAGAGAATCCTGTACTTGTAATCTGTAAAAGTATGAATTGTTCATCCTTCCGTTCTTGCTGTCACAAAAGATTTAAATTACAACAGTATTTGTCCGTGTTCAGTTTAGCCTGCAGCAGCAGGCATTTTCCAGGGGCACCACGAGGAGGAACCGACTCACCCCCATACACTGCTTAGTCTTCTTCTGCTTATAATTTAGAGCATATATTTTGCTCTTCATTTTGGTCTTATACTTCATGTTCTTCTGCTTTTTGATCTTCTGCTTATTGTTCTTCAGTCTCTTGTTCTGTATCTTGTAGTTTGTCTTAACCTTCTTAGTCCTGTTGGGTAATCTTTTATTTCTTCTTTGTGATGGTGTTTAGGCTGGTTGGCTTGATGCTCGTCGTCCTTGTGGTCGTCATCTTCTTCGGGGTGGTCATCAGGGTCGTCGTCTTCATTGTTGGAGATCCAGAGTGATTACCCAAAAAACATTTAAAAAATCTTCAATTTGTAAATGTAGCAGAAGGTACAAGAGCCAATGCAAGTAACGAGGACCAGCTGACTGTGCTGGAACCTGGAGGGGCAGCAGAAGGAAAAGAGCCAATGGCACAACCGAGGACCAGCTGATGTTACTGGGACACGGTTACTAAGCAGGAGGTACCTGTGCTCAAAAGCACTACCAAGGACCAGCAGACGTTGCTGGAACTCGGATACCGAGATGGAGGCACCTAGGCCAAAGGCACTGCGGAGAACCAGTTGACGGTACTGGAACCCGGACGGGTAGCAGAAGGTACAAGAGCCAATGCAAGTAACGAGGACCAGCTGACTGTGCTGGAACCCGGAGGGGCAGCAGAAGGAAAAGAGCCAATGGCACAACCGAGGACCAGCTGACGTTACTGGGACACGGTTACTAAGCAGGAGGTACCTGTGCTCCAAAGCACTACCAAGGACCAGCAGACGTTGCTGGAACTCGGATACCGAGATGGAGGCACCTAGGCCAAAGGCACTGCGGAGAACCAGCTGACGGTACTGGAACCCGGACGGGTAGCAGAAGGTACCCATGGAAATTTAAGTTGACAGGCCGCGAGCCGGCCGCAGTTACCGAATCCCACAGTACTACAGTGGGTGATTGTCCTATTGTCACAACGGAAACAGCCTTTATTTGCATATCCCGCAGCACACATAGGAAGCACCTAAACTCCAGGCACCATAGAGTCGGCTAACCCGACCGCAACACGACAGGACAACTTATTGGAGGCTAAGTGACGTTTACACTGACAGGAAACAGATGGCGTGCTGTAACCAGTCTGGGCAGGAGTGAGTACCCGTGCCAATGACACTTCCGAGCAACAACTGTCGGTGTTGGAGCCCAGGGATGAGAAGAGAACCGGTTGGAGGCAGCAGGACTTTTTGCCGTTCACACAGCAGGGGAACAGCTGACATTACTGAACCCCAGTAACACAGGAGCAAGTGTTGACTGTGCTAACAGCACTTCCGAGCAACAACTGGCGGTGTTGAAGCCCAGGGATGAGAAGAGAACAGGGTGGAGGCAGCAGGACTTTTTGCCGTTCACACAGCAGGGGAACAGCTGACATTACTGAACCCCAGTAACACAGGAGCAAGTGTTGACTATGCTAACAGCACTTCCGAGCAACAACTGGCGGTGTTGGAGCCCAGGGATGAGAAGAGAACAGGGTGGAGGCAGCAGGACTTTTTGCCATTCACACAGCAGGGGAACAGCTGACATTACTGAACCCCAGTAACACAGGAGCAAGTGTTGACTGTGCTAACAGCACTTCCGAGCAACAACTGGCGGTGTTGGAGCCCAGGGATGAGAAGAGAACAGGGTGGAGGCAGCAGGACTTTTTGCCGTTCACACATCAGGGGAACAGCTGACATTACTGAACCCCAGTAACACAGGAGCAAGTGTTGACTGTGCTAACAGCACTTCCGAGCAACAACTGGCGGTGTTGGAGCCCAGGGATGAGAAGAGAACAGGGTGGAGGCAGCAGGACTTTTTGCCGTTCACACAGCAGGGGAACAGCTGACATTACTGAACCCCAGTAACACAGGAGCAAGTGTTGACTGTGCTAACAGCACTTCCGAGCAACAACTGGCGGTGTTGAAGCCCAGGGATGAGAAGAGAACAGGGTGGAGGCAGCAGGACTTTTTGCCGTTCACACAGCAGGGGAACAGCTGACATTACTGAACCCCAGTAACACAGGAGCAAGTGTTGACTGTGCTAACAGCACTTCCGAGCAACAACTGGCGGTGTTGAAGCCCAGGGATGAGAAGAGAACAGGGTGGAGGCAGCAGGACTTTTTGCCGTTCACACAGCAGGGGAACAGCTGACATTACTGAACCCCAGTAACACAGGAGCAAGTGCTTACTGTGCTAACAGCACTTCCGAGCAACAACTGGCGGTGTTGGAGCCCAGGGATGAGAAGAGAACAGGGTGGAGGCAGCAGGACTTTTTGCTGTTCACACAGCAGGGGAACAGCTGACATTACTGAACCCCAGTAACACAGGAGCAAGTGTTGACTGTGCTAACAGCACTTCCGAGCAACAACTGGCGGTGTTGGAGCCCAGGGATGAGAAGAGAACAGGGTGGAGGCAGCAGGACTGTTGCTGTACACACAGCAGGGGAACAGCTGACATTACTGAACCCCAGTAACACAGGAGCAAGTGTTGACTGTGCTAACAGCACTTCCGAGCAACAACTGGCGGATGTTTAAATACTAGATCAAGTATTTTCCTTGTTACGTGTCAATTAAAAATGTCTATACTCAAAACAAGAGAAATATAACCTTTAGTACCATAAGATGATGATTTTACTTTAAAAAATATATGTAAATTAATAATTGACAATCAAACGCATACATTAACATGTTGAAAAGCAATGCAAACCACAAAAAAATAGGTTAAATAATCTTATATACGGTTTTAAATAAAAGCATACAAGTACATATCAGAATCCATTAATGATGGATAAGTAACAGTATGTACACCATTTTTATTGTATAGACAATGAATGGCTGACTTAAAAACATAATCAGCATTACAAGTTTTCTTGGACATTCATAAAACTTTACATTTGCTGAATAATATCACTAAAAAGTTTTTAAAAATATCTAAAATTTCCATCATGTAATACTGATAATATGTGCCAATCATTTATATTAACAAACAAAACCTTTAAAAAGTGCATAGTGCATAGTGAAAACAGCTATTTATGCCTGACTGTGGACTTGCAAGCATGACAATGGATAGATAAGGTATATATAGATGAGACTGCATAGCCACAGATGGTGAATGGCGATGTAATACTGTACCTCAATAAAGTGTGCGTTACTACTACATCCTTTTTTTAATATAGCTTTATAAAAGGGTACGTGCATGTATGCTTGCGCCTTTGTTTGGACACACAGACTGGCTTCCTGCTGTGACGCGTTGGGTATTGGAGCGTCTGTGCGTCTTATGACGCAGACTAACATTCACGGTGTGCATCGTTCATCATCGCAAGCGTACCGACAACACAAAGGCGTTGTCATGACTGCTTTACTCAGTAAACATGCACCTATGATGAAACATACACGCATGTGCCCTATTACATAACAAGCTACAAGAAAAACGAGTGTGAGGTGTGACACAGCTGTTTTGTTAAGGTACAGTATTATATCGACATTGTACAGGTGTCGCAATTCAGTCTGATAAATAGATATCATTCACCTATTCTATCAGTTGTCGTTCTTTCAGCACCACTTACAGGTATATATTTTGCTATTGTGACTATGCACTATTGACTTTAACAAGGTAATGCATGATTTTTGTTACCGATTATCATGTTTACATGAAGGACCTTTATGATATGGGCTGTTAACTTTCTAATTAAATATGTATTTTTTAAAATGACACAAATATAAGTAATGTTGAAGAGGACTATTCCTACATGCATTGTTTGCACAACATTACAGGTGTACATCACGTCCCTTAATCAACATTGGATTATTATATTTACTTGTATGCTTTTATTTAAAAGCCAAGAACACTGAAGTCTAACCTTCGCACTGCAGCTGTTGTCAAAGTTCAACCCACATTATGCACTTCCAACATTGCAGCATTTGAGTCATGATGTGAGTTGGATTTGTCTAAGCTATGGAGTGACAAGGTTGACCATCAGTATCCTATAGCATAAGTAGGCTTTTGTGTTAGCATTTGTTTTTGACATGTGCATATCTGAAATAATATGTCACAATTATTTTGTTACAGATTTGTGACAAAGACTAATCATTTTATGGTTTTAAAGCTGACGTTTCAATTGTTTACAGCTTAGAAATCAGGGTATTCTCTAGACTGTCCTTAGAATATGCCAATCTGGCACTTCTTAACACTAAACAACACAAGGGCTATATAATCAATATACCCTAAAGAAGAGTTCCAGAACCGTATTTCTTATAAATGTGTACAAATTTTATTAATTAACCGTTACAACATGAACTACAATAATAAAATGCTGTAGAAACACCCAAATTAAAGAGGAAACGTCTGGGCTATATGTTATACCTAGGTATGAACACCGTCTACATAATCATACTCTCCATTAGGAAAATCAGTCTTGCCTCATGGGCAGCTATATATACCATAAATAGGAATTACTTTACCAGGAGGTGAATCAATAGATCAGTGACACCCGAGGCGCTGCAGCCCACTCGTCTCCTCCTCACCCCGACGTACGTTTCGCTTCCGGCTTCCCCCGGAAGAAGCCGGAAGCGAAACGTACGTCGGGGTGAGGAGGAGACGAGTGGGCTGCAGCGCCTCGGGTGTCACTGATCTATTGATTCACCTCCTGGTAAAGTAATTCCTATTTATGGTATATATAGCTGCCCATGAGGCAAGACTGATTTTCCTAATGGAGAGTATGATTATGTAGACGGTGTTCATACCTAGGTATAACATATAGCCCAGACGTTTCCTCTTTAATTTGGGTGTTTCTACAGCATTTTATTATTGTAGTTCATGTTGTAACGGTTAATTAATAAAATTTGTACACATTTATAAGAAATACGGTTCTGGAACTCTTCTTTAGGGGTATATTGATTATATAGCCCTTGTGTTGTTTAGAAATCAGGGTGTAGCCTCATATATATGTGTAGCACTAGACACTTTGACATGTCATGCTTTTTTCACCATGTGTAGGTAGCTAGCAGTAATTTTTGCCGGACACACAGCAGGGGAACAGCAGGCGTTACTGAACCCCACAAACACATCAGCGATTGTTTTCATCTGTGCATCTAACACTTCTGAGCAGCAACTGGCGGTGTTGAAGCCCAGGGTCAAGGAGGGTGTAGGCAGAGGCCTAGTATGAGATGTTTGAAGTTGAATTTGTAGTTAGCAGCAGTAATTTTTGCCAGACACACAGCAGGGGAACAGCAGGCGTTACTGAACCCACAAACACATAAGCGATTGTTTTCATCTGTGCATCTAACACTTCTGAGCAGCAACTAGCGGTGTTGAAGCCCAGGGTCAAGGAGGGTGTAGGCAGAGGCCTAGTATGAGATGTTTGAAGTTGAATTTGTAGTTAGCAGCAGTAATTTTTGCCAGACACACAGCAGGGGAACAGCAGGCGTTACTGAACCCCACAAACACATCAGCGATTGTTTTCATCTGTGCATCTAACACTTCTGAGCAGCAAATGGCGGTGTTGAAGCCCAGGGTCAAGGAGGGTGTAGGCAGAGGCCTAGTATGAGATTTTTGAAGTTGAAATTGTAGTTAGCAGCAGTAATTTTTGCCAGACACACAGCAGGGGAACAGCAGGCGTTACTGAACCCCACAAACACATCAGCGATTGTTTTCATCTGTGCATCTAACACTTCTGAGCAGCAACTGGTGGTGTTGAAGCCCAGGGTCAAGGAGGGTGTAGGCAGAGGCCTAGTATGAGATGTTTGAAGTTGAATTTGTAGTTAGCAGCAGTAATTTTTGCCAGACACACAGCAGGGGAACAGCAGGCGTTACTGAACCCCACAAACACATCAGCGATTGTTTTCATCTGTGCATCTAACACTTCTGAGCAGCAAATGGCGGTGTTGAAGCCCAGGGTCAAGGAGGGTGTAGGCAGAGGCCTAGTATGAGATGTTTGAAGTTGAATTTGTAGTTAGCAGCAGTAATTTTTGCCAGACACACAGCAGGGGAACAGCAGGCGTTACTGAACCCCACAAACACATCAGCGATTGTTTTCATCTGTGCATCTAACACTTCTGAGCAGCAACTAGCGGTGTTGAAGCCCAGGGTCAAGGAGGGTGTAGGCAGAGGCCTAGTATGAGATGTTTGAAGTTGAATTTGTAGTTAGCAGCAGTAATTTTTGCCAGACACACAGCAGGGGAACAGCATGCGTTACTGAACCCCACAAACACATCAGCGATTGTTTTCATCTGTGCATCTAACACTTCTGAGCAGCAACTGGCGGTGTTGAAGCCCAGGGTCAAGGAGGGTGTAGGCAGAGGCCTAGTATGAGATGTTTGAAGTTGAATTTGTAGTTAGCAGCAGTAATATTTTCCAGACACACAGCAGGGGAACAGCAGGCGTTACTGAACCCCACAAACACATCAGCGATTGTTTTCATCTGTGCATCTAACACTTCTGAGCAGCAACTGGCGGTGTTGAAGCCCAGGGTCAAGGAGGGTTTTGAAATAAAATATTGAGTTATTGCCTTGTTACGTGGCCATTGCAAATGTATGTACTTCAAACAAGAATAAATGAAGTTTTACTAGGACAATAAAATGATGAATTTCAATTCCAAGAATAGAAAAATATTTATACTTGAGAGTCCTCAGTGGTTGATACCGTTTAATGGCTAACTGAAAAGATGGTAACAAATTCCAAGCTTTCGAGACTACTCAGGTCTCTTCATCAGGCTAAGACAAAACAAAAAATGAAGAATCACATATTTCTACACACAACAGGACACAGGAATAGTGCAATAGGTAAGACAAGTGACGTGAAGCAGAACTGTCATTATGGCAGAGGGATGATCATAAATATTGGAACAGTTCATAGATAAGGAGAGAAAGTTTTATTGCCCTCTGATTGGGGTCTGGTGTTCTGTTTTGATGCCCCTAGAAGGTCAGAGACGCAGATTCCTTAATTGATATAGAATGACATGAATCCGTGTGATCTATTCATTACAGCACTAAGAGTGTCAAAGGTCATCATGAGATTATATTCCCAAACCTTTCTATCTTTCTCAGATTTGAAGTTATATTTTAATACCAGTAATTCCATATCCATCATGCTATGACCGGGCATACAAAAGTGTTTTGCCACAGGTAAATCCATTATTTTTTCTCTTATTGTGTGGCGATGATAATTCATCCTTGTTCTCAGTTTTTGGCCGGTCTCCCCCACATACAGACCCCCAGTTGGACATTTTGTACATATAATTAGGTACACCACATTAGATGTGATGCAGCTGAAAGTACCTTTGATCTTGTAGTCCTGATGGGAGTTGGGGATCTTTATCTTGTCCGTGGTCATTATAGATGCACAGGTTTTACATTTCTTATGGTTGCAAGGAAAGGTTCCTGCAGCTGTTGGGGAGAACAGGGAGCTTCTGACAATGATGCTTCTTAGATTTGGGGGCTGCCTAAAACACAGTAGTGGGGGGTCGCCTCAGAAAGACTTTTTTGAACCAGGGATACCATCCAAGAACAATTGAAAACCAAATTTCAAGAGCCAACAGAATATCAAGGAATCACCTGCTACATTACAAAGGTAAAGAAGAAAATAACCGGGTGCCTCTAGTGGTCACCTACAATCCAAATCTGGAGGTGCTAAGGGGAGCTACACGGAAACTACAACCTTTACTACAAAAAGATGCCCGATATTACAATCCATATTTCCAGACCCCCCACTACTGTGTTTTAGGCAGCCCCCAAATCTAAGAAGCATCATTGTCAGAAGCTCCCTGTCCTCCCCAACAGCTGCAGGAACCTTTCCTTGCAACCAGAAGAAATGTAAAACCTGTGCATCTATAATGACCACGGACAAGATAAAGATCCCCAACTCCCATCACGACTACAAGATCCCAGCTACTTTCAGCTGCATCACATCTAATGTGGTGTATCTAATTATATGTACTAAATGTCCAAATGGGGGTCTGTATGTGGGGAAGACCGGCCAAAAACTGAGAACAAGGATGAATTATCATCGCCACACAATAAGAGAAAAAATAATGGATTTACATGTGGCAAAAAACTTTGGTATGCCCGGTCATAGCATGATGGATATGGAATTACTGGTATTAAAATCTAACTTCAAATCTGAGAAAGATAGAAAGGTTTCGGAATATAAGCTCATCATGACCTTTGACACTCTTAGTGCTGGAATGAATAGATCACACGGATTCATGTCATTCTATATCAAATTAAGGAATCTGCGTCTCTGCCCTTCCAGGGGCATCAAAACACAACACCAGACCCCAATCAGAGGGCAATAAAACTTTCTATCCTTATCTAGGAACTGTTCCAGTATTTATGTTCATCCCTCTGGCATAATGACAGTTCTGCTTCACGTCACTTGTCTTACCTATTGCATTATTCCTGTGTCCTGTTGTGTATAGAAATATGTGATTCTTCATTTTTTGTTTTAGTCTTTGCCTGATGAAGAGACGTGAGTAGTCTCGAAAGCTGCAATTTGTTACCATCTTTTCAGTTATCCATTAAAAGGTATCAACCACTGAGGACTCTCAAGTCTAAATATTTTTCTATCTACTGGCTAACACGGTACGAAGATACACATGTTTCCTAACTTCAAGAATAAAAATAAAGACACTGCAAATATAAACACATATATGCACATGGCAACAAGAAATGGAACAACACACCACCCAAAAATTAGTTTACAAAATATAGTGTTGTAAATTTAAGAATAAAAGTCCATTTTTGTATTTATGAATAATGCTTAAGGAACGCTATGTTAAACCATAACATAGTGAAGACAATGGATTTTGTAATAGTCACTCATCATCATCATTGCAATTTATATGTGACAGTCACACACATTTCAATTATTTAAGTTAATAAAATCGTTACTTTGTACAGCATGTATGACATGTCCAGCATGGACTCATCAATGTGATGACGCAATAATGTACGATAAAAAATAACCATTTAAAAAAACATTATGCATTGTCACAATGTAAGTGTGTGCCTGCAAGTGTAGGTGAAACAAAGGCTACGGATAGCAAAGGTATATTCTATGTCTGTATCAGACAGTGGACAGCCTCTGATGGGTAATGGCGATGTTATACTGTACGTCAATAAAGTCTGCGGCTGCAATCATGCATTTTTTGCTTGTACAGTGTTGAAGAGGGTAAAAGCATGTCTGGTTGCGCAAGGCTTTATCCGTCAACACTACCTTCCTACTGTCACGCGTAGGGTAGGGTAGCGTGTGTCAATTAGATGACTCTATAAAATGTGATGTTACGCAGCGTTATTCTGCCCTAGGGACGCCAAAAATACGACAGCAGTAATCATTTACTGTCTAATACTCCACCTATGAGCAAGAAAAAAAGCACGTTCCCTCTTTAACAATCTACAAGACTAACAAGCATAATGGTTGACGCTGACTTTATTGAGGTACAGTATTACATCGACATTGTCCATGAGTAACTATGCACTGTGATACCTATATACGATTATTAATTTATATCTGTTGTGGTTGTTTCACCAGCACTTGCAGGTATAACTACCTATTGTCAGTATGCATGATGCACTTTCTAGATGTAATAATTTATTATTGCACATTATTACCAGGTTTAGATGCTGGCCATTTCATATATGGTGTGTGAAGTTACAGTTGGCATCAGTCTGTGTATTTTATAATGTCTGTCATAAATATAACTCGTGATGATGATGATGAGGATGTTTATGATTCGTACATCCATTGACTGCATTATCTTACAGGTACAGATAAAGTTCCTTAGAAAGCATTAATTGATAAGTATGAAATGTACTTTTATGCATTAATTTCAAAAAGTGAACACTATGTTTTAGTTTTTGTTACCATTTCTAATAGACATGTGCAGATATGCGCTGTGATGACAAATTATTATTTGTCCATATTTGTTATAAAAATTTATCATTCTAGGCCTGGAAAACTTCACAATTTCCTGTTTTAAGCATAACAATCTGGGTGACGGCTCTTCCCTATTTGGAGCATGTTCGACATGGGTTTTTCTGTGCATGTGTAGGGAACAGGAGACTTCTTGCCGGACACACAGCAGGGGAACAGCTGGCGTTACTGAACCCCACTAACACTATAGCTTGTGTATTGGTCTGTGGACACGACACTTCTGAGCAGCAACTGGCAGTGTTGTAGCCCAGGGAGTAGAGTTCCGGTGGTAGAAAGATGAACATAACAGGAGACATGGATAACGTTGCCAACCAGTTATTTAATCTGAAAACGGACAGACAAATTCAGGCGAGATCCATGCCTAGTTCATTTTCAGAAAAGTAAGCCGGTCTACATTATCGGAGGATAGTCGCATGCGACGGTCTGTTAGTACACCACCTGCAGCACTAAAGACGCGCTCCGATAATACACTGGCAGCAGGGCAAGCCAGCACCTCCAATGCATACTGGCTAATCTCTGGCCATGTATCCAGCTTAGAGACCCAAAACTTGAATGGGGAAGAGCCATCTGGGAGTACACTGAGAGGGAAAGACATGTAGTCTGTCCCCATCTTACGGAAACGTTGCCTCCTGCTGACTGGAGCCATCTCGGATGGTGTAGACATTTGTGGCGCTGCCACAAAACTTCGCCACATTTGGAACATACTGGTCTTGCCCTGTGCAGAGGCGCTGCTTGTGCTCCCTCTTGTTGCAGAGCTGTCTCCACTGCCTCGACGCACAGAGCTGCTTTGTAAAGCAGTAGCAGCAGCAGTGCTCTCGGCTGGAATGGAGAACATTATGGATTGCACCAGTGTGTCTTGGTACTCCCGCATTTTACGCTCCCGGTTCAACGGTGTGATGAGGCTTTGTAAGTTGTCCCGGTAGCGAGGGTCTAGGAGGGTGTACACCCAATAATCAGACGTGGTGAGAATGTGGGCGATGCGGCGGTCGTTTCTCAGGCACTGCAGCATGAAATCAACCATGTGCTGCAGACTCCCAACTGGCCAAGAAACGCTGTCCCCTGCAAGAGGCGTCATCTCTGCCTGCTCTGCATCACCCCACCCTCGCTCTACATACTGACTAGAGCATTGTGTACCTCCCTCTGGAGCGATGTCTTCCTCCTCCATTGACTCCTCCTCATCCTCCTCACAAAGTGAGCCCTGCCCAGCCCTTTGTGAGGAACCACGTTGCGCTGACTGTCCAGAAGGTGATGGAATTTGTGACTCCTCATCCTCCACCTCTTCCAAAACCTCATCCCTTAATGCTTGCAGTGTTTTTTGAAGCAGGCAGATAAGGGGGACAGTCAGGCTGACTAGTGCATCATCTGCACTCGCCATCCGCGTTGACTCATCAAACGCACGCAAAACGTGGCAGATGTCCTTCATAGAGGCCCACTCAGTAGTGGTGAAGTGTGAACGGCGCAAATTGCGAGTTGATTGCGCCTGATGCAGCTGATACTCCATTACTGCTGGCTGCTGCTCACACAACCGCTCCAACATATGTAACGTGGAATTCCACCTGGTGGGTACGTCACATATGATGCGATGTTCAGGAAGGCGAAATCTGCGCTGCAGAGCTGCAATGCGCGATCTGGCCATGCTGGAACGTCGCAAGTGAGCGCACTCTAGGCGGACCTTGTGCAGCAGTGCATCAAGATCCGGATAGTCCCTCAAAAAAACTCTGCACGACCAAGTTGAGCACATGTGCCAGACATGGTATGTGAGTGAGGTTGCCAAGGCCCAGAGCTGCCACCAGATTTCGGCCATTGTCACACACTACCAAGCCTGGCTGGAGATTCGCTGGCAAAAACCACACGTCGCTCTCCTGCTTGATGGCATTCCAGAGCTCCTGCGCTGTGTGGCTTCGATTCCCCATGGAAATTAATTTCAGGACGGCCTGTTGACGTTTGGCCACGGCTGTGCTCATATCGGTCGCAACAGGTAAGCGTTCACGGGTCCATGTGGAGGTAGACCGTGACGGCTCCTGCAGCGATGATTCTGAGGAACTGGAGTAGGAGGAGGAGTCAATGTGGACAGACTGGATTCCTGCAATCCTTGGAGTTGACAGAACACGTACAGCGCCACTCGCAAGATCTGTACCCGGCTCCACAACATTGACCCAATGGTCAGTGAGGGAAAGGTATCGTCCCTGGCCATGGGTACTGGTCCACGCATCGGTGGTCAGGTGGACCTTGCTACTGACGGCGTTTATTAGCGCATGTTTAATTTTTCCCTCAACATGCTTTTGCAGACCAGGGACGGCTTGCCTGCTGAAATAAAATCGGCTGGGCACATTGTATTGTGGGACTGCCAATGCCATTAAGTTACGGAAACTGTCAGTCTCCACCAGCCTGAATGACAGCATTTCAAGGGACAGGAGTTTTGCAATGCCAGCATTCAGAGCCTGTGCTCGTGGATGGTTTGCCGAGTATGGCCGTCTTTTATCCCATGCCTGTGCTACCGATGGCTGTTTTGTGGCCTGGGAGTGTGAGGATGACAGGGAACTTGCAGCTGTGGGTGGAATAACACTGGGTCTCTGGACAACAGTGACAGAGGTTCTTCCATGGCGATCCTGTGAGGAAGCCGAACCAGCTGTGTGTGAGCTGGAGGAAGAGGCTCCAACACGAGCTGAAGATGTAGGTGCTGCTGTAGGTTGGCCTACATCTCCAGTGTGTCTTTGTAACTCAACCACGTGCTTTGTCCGCACATGTTTCCACATATTTGTGGTATTAAGGTTACTGACACTTTTACCTCTTTTTACTTTTTGATTACACAGCTTGCATTTGACATAGCAAATATCATCTGCAAGTGTGTCAAAAAAGGACCACGCAGTGCAAGTCCTGGTAGCGCCCGTTTTGGCTGTTGTAAGAGAACTGCTACGAACGGGTGCCAAACTGGAGGCTACAAGCAACCGAGTCTGCAGCCTACCTCTCCCTACTGTTTGGACCGTTGGGGCAATCTCTTCCTCAGAGCTGCTACCACCACCTTCCTGTTCCTCACAACATGTTGGGTCTTGGACCTCATCATCTCCACTACCCTCTTCCAACACCTGCTGCTGTTGGGTGGTCTGGCCAGCACCATGCTCAACAGAAACTGGCACCTGAGTCTCATCATCATCAGATGCATTCTGCGGTGTGCTGACCATCGGCACTGGCTCACCCGCCTCTTCAGATTCAGAGAGACACGGCTGTTGCGCATCACTGCATACTCCCTCTTCTTCACATTCCAGAATGCTGCTTGGCTGGGCCCCTGTTTGCAAGCCAACAGATTCTGAGAACAGAAGCAGAGACTCAGCTGGCTCCTTTACAGAGCTCTCTGACTGCCTGGGCAATTTGGCAGGCGGTGAAGAGACAGATGGTTGTTCAACAGTGCTGTGGTCCTGAGAGGAGGTAGAAGCAATTGAAGTCGATGCATTGGCTGCCATCCAACCAACAACGGCTTCAATTTGTTCTTCCCGCAGCAGGGGGGTACGCCGACTTCCTACAAAAGTGCGCATAAAGGAACGCTCACGGGGAAAACTGGTGGATGCTGTGTCACTGGGTGCGGCAGCAGCCACAGAATCCCCACGTCCTCTCCCTGCTGAAACTCCACGGCCACGACCACGTGCCTTACTCCCTGCCTTCTTCATCTTGGTAGATTGATAAAGAAAGTCAGAAAAGTTATAAGGCCTAAGTGTGGTTATTCCTCAGAGACTGCAGTGAACACTGCAGACAACTGTTCAGTAGCTGTGAAAGGCCCCTTTGTGTACTTCTATAGTGTTTGCAACCAATGTATTGTATACGGATGGAAGCGTGTCACACTAATAGATTAAATTTTTTTAAAATAGAATGGAGCAGCACCAATTAGAGAAAAATGTCAAGGATGAGGCAGTGACACACACTCAGCAGACTACAACCAGCAGTGGTTGAAGAACTAACTGGAGCGTAATCTGCACTCAAAAAATGAAAAGCTCACAGACTACAGTGAACAATGCAGACAACTGTTCAGTAGCTGTGAAAGGCCCCTTTGTGTACTTCTATAGTGTTTGCAACCAATGTATTGTATACGGATGGAAGCGCGTCACACTAATAGATTAGATTTTTTTTAAATAGAATGGAGCAGCACCAATTAGAGAAAAATGTCAAGGATGAGGCAGTGACACACGCTCAGCAGACTACAACCAGCAGTGGTTGAAGAACTAACTGGAGCGTAATCTGCACTCAAAAAATGAAAAGCTCACAGACTACAGTGAACACTGCAGACAACTGTTCAGTAGCTGTGAAAGGCCCCTTTGTGTACTTCTATAGTGTTTGCAACCAATGTATTGTATACGGATGGAAGCGCATCACACTAATAGATTAGATTTTTTTAAAATAGAATGGAGCAGCACCAATTAGAGAAAAATGTCAAGGATGAGGCAGTGACACACGCTCAGCAGACTACAACCAGCAGTGGTTGAAGAACTAACTGGAGCGTAATCTGCACTCAAAAAATGAAAAGCTCACAGACTACAGTGAACACTGCAGACAACTGTTCACTAGCTGTAAAAGGCCCCTTTGTGTACTTCTATAGTGTTTGCAACCAATGTATTGTATACGGATGGAAGCGCGTCACACTAATAGATTAGATTTTTTTTAAAATAGAATGGAGCAGCACCAATTAGAGAAAAATGTCAAGGATGAGGCAGTGACACACGCTCAGCAGACTACAACCAGCAGTGGTTGAAGAACTAACTGGAGCGTGATATGCACTCAAAAAATGAAAACCTCACAGACTACAGTGAACACTGCACACAACTGTTCACTAGCTGTGAAAGGCTCCTTTCTGTACTTCTATAGTGTTTGCAACCAATGTATTGTATACGGATGGAAGCGCGTCACACTAATAGATCACTGTTAATTTCAATTGAATGGAGCTGCACCAATTCCACAAAATAAAATAAAAAAAGAGTCAGTGACACATGCAGATGCCTACAAACAGCGGTGGATGCAGAGCAAACTGCAGCGTCACCTGCACTCTCACACACACACCTTGCACAGAGCTGTTAAAACAACACTGCAAGGCAAAAGGAAGCTTTACACAGCGGTTGGTAAACTAGCCTGCCTAAAGCACAGTACACAAAATCGCAATCTCTAACTGTCCCTCAGAGTCAGCAGAGCAGCGTTCTGTCCCTAACTGAGTTCACAGCACAGTGACGCTAAAATGGCGGCGGCGCCTTTTATAGTGCATTCTGACATCATTTCAGCAGCCAATCACAGCCATGCCATTAGTTAAGATGACCGCAGCATTACAGGATGTGCCCACACTTCATAAGATTCATCATTGGCTGACTAACATCACATTGCCTCTCAAAGAATTATGGGAACTTCCGATTCCGGTATACGATATATGAAAAATATCGGAACTAAGTATCGGAATTCCAATACAGCGAATATCGGCCGATACCCGATACTTGCGGTATCGGAATGCTCAACACTAGTCGTGTGATCTCAGGTGTTTTTGCAATTAGTAGCGTTGTTTTTTTTTAGGGTTTTTTGGATTGCAGTAAGTGTCCTTCCTATCCTTTTCTGTCCAGGCAGATTGGGCCCCAGCGTTTGCTCATACTATTTTCTGTCTGTGTCTGTATTTCCTCTTGTCTAACCGCCATTACATGTTTGGGGGCTTCCTATGTTCTTTGGGGATCTGCTCTGGGGCAGATAGCTTTCCTCTTTCTATCTTTATGTATAGTTAATCTCTCAGGCTGTGACAAGGCATCTAGGACCAACGTAGGAACGCTCCACGGCTGCCTTTAGTTGTGGTGGTTAGTCAGGGTACTGCAATCCAATAGATTCCAACCTCTTTGGTGTATTGCCATTTTTGCCTGCTCTCCTCAGCTACCAAATCATAACAGTATCACCGGCCAAACTGAAAATTATATGGTACTCACAAAAGGGAAAAATAGTGTGGAAAGAAAAAAGTTGTCAGAGTTGTCAGAGATTTTTTTTTTTTTCTGTTTCTTGCATTTTTTCCCTCTTTTATTTTTTTCTCTCAATGGAGCTTGCACAGCTGTCTGGCCGTGTGAATCAGCTTGCCACTGAGGTTCGGAGTATTGCTGTCTATCTTGCTGGGTTGCCGGTTGTGGAACCTAGGATTCCCATGCCAGATTTGTTTTTGGGAGATCGGGCTAAATTTCTGAATTTCAAAAATAACTGTAAGTTGTTTTTTGCCTTAAAACCTAAGTCCTCAGGGAACGCAGCACAGCAGGTTCAAATTGTCATCTCTATCCTGCGCGGCGATCCTCCGGATTGGGCTTTTTCCCTGACACCTGGGGACCCTGTTTTGAGTGATGTTGATGCATTTTTTCTGGCTCTGGGGTTATTGTACGATGAACCTAATGTCACTGATCAAGTTGAAAAGACCTTGTTGGCATTAAATCAGGGGCTTGAGGACGCTGAGTTGTACTGTCAGAAATTCCGAAAGTGGGCAGTCCTGACCAAATGGAATGATGATGCTTTGGCAGCCCTTTTTCGGAAGGGTCTGTCAGAGAATGTAAAAAATGTTATGGTGGGTTTCCCTGCTCCCTCTGGTCTCAATGATTCTATGTCATTAGCGATTCAAATTGACAGACGTTTGCGTGAGCGTAGAGGTATGCATGGAATAGTGTTGCCTTGTGAGCCAGCTTCTGAACCCATGCAGTGTGATAGAGTGGCTTCTGGGGCACAGCGTCATGAGTTTCGAAAACGCAATGGGTTATGTTTCTATTATGGTGACGCCTCTCATGCTATTTCTGTCTGCCCTAAGCGGGGAAGACGTTTTGCACGCTCAGTTGTCTTGGGTAGTGTTCAGACTAAATTTCTGTTGACTGTTACCCTGATTTGCTCCCTGTCCACATTTTCTTCTCAGGCTTTTGTTGATTCGGGAGCAGCTATTAACCTGATGGATTTTGATTTTGCCAAACGTTGTGGGAATCCCTTGATACCCCTACGGAAGTCTATTCCCCTACTGGGGATTGATTCTACCCCTTTGGCTGAGAATAAACCCCAGTTTTCTACTCAGGTGATAATGAGGGTTGAACCTGATCATCAGGAGAGTTGCAAATTTTTGGTACTGTATAATCTGCATGACATTATTGTACTAGGTTTCCCTTGGTTACAGTCTCATAATCCTGTTTTGGATTGAAAATCTGTGTCTGTGACCAGTTGGGGCTGCCAATGTGTTAATACCAACACCCTGTTTTTTCTGCCTTTCCCCAGTCTCAGGATGTTCCGGACTTTTTGACTGATTTTTCTGATGTGTTTAGCGAAAGTAAATCTGCATCCCTGCCCCCCCATAGGAGCTATGACTGCGCTATTGAATTAGTGCCTGGTAGTAAATTCCCTAAAGGTCGCTTTTTTAACTTGTCTGTACCTGAACATGACGCTATGCGGTCTTATATCAAGGAGTCATTGGAGAAGGGTCATATCAGACCATCCTCTTCACCCTTGGGTGCCAGTTTTTTCTTTGTGGCCAAAAAGGATGGTTCATTAAGGCCGTGTATTGATTATCGTCTCTTGAATAATATCACTGTGAAATATCAATACCCATTACCCTTGATTTATGACCTGTTTTCCAGGGTGAAAAGTGCTACTTGGTTTACCAAGCTTGACTTCAGGGGGGCATATAACCTTATTCGCATTAAGCAGGGGGGTGAATGGAAGACGGCGTTTAATACCCCAGAGGGGCATTTTGAGTACCTAGTGATGCCCTTTGGGCTCACTAATGCTCCTTCCGTCTTCCAGTCCTTCATGAATGACATTTTCAGGGATTTTGTGGATAAATTTCTGATTGTTTATTTGGATGATATCTTGATTTTTTCCAATGACTGGGACTCTCATGTGAAACATGTTCGGACTGTGTTCCAGATTTTGAGAGAGAATGCACTGTATGTGAAGGGATCAACGTGTCTTTTTGGCGTACAGAGGATCTCATTTCTGGGATTCATTTTGTCTCCATCTGTTATTGAAATGGACCCAGTCAAGGTTCAATCCATCTGTGATTGGGTCCAACCTACTTCATTAAAGGCTCTTCAGAGATTCTTGGGTTTTGCCAATTTTTATCGTAAATTTATTGGTAATTTCTCTGTTATTGTTAAACCATTGACTGATTTGACCAAAAAGGGTTCTGATGTGGTGAATTGGCCTCCTGAGGCAGTCTCTGCGTTTCAGGAACTTAAGCAGAGATTCACTTCTGCTCCTGTTCTACGGCAGCCTGATGTCTCTCTGCCATTTCAGGTGGAGGTTGATGCCTCTGAAATTGGGGAAGGTGCCGTTTTGTCCCAAAGAGATCCAGAGACCTCTAAAAGTAACCCTTGTGCCTTTTTCTCTCGAAAATTTTCTCCAACTGAACGTAATTATGACGTGGGTAATCGGGAGTTATTGGCCATGAAGTGGGCTTTTGAAGAGTGGAGACATTGGCTGGAGGGAGCCAAACATCAGGTGGTGGTCCTCACGGACCATAAGAATCTGGTTTATCTGGAATCAGCCAAGCGACTTAATCCTAGACAGGCCAGGTGGGCCTTGTTTTTCACACGTTTTAATTT
>JARQOD010000177.1:118942-195163 GCA_033576555.1 Oophaga sylvatica | reverse complement strand
ATGCCATCACGGGGGGCACAATTTTCAAACCCTTTTCCCTTTCCGCAAAAGAAAATTTCCCAGGCTTCTCACAAAATTAAATATCACAAAAAAGTAATTTTTCTTTTTTTTAAATATAAAAAAAAAAAACTCATAGTTATATAGATCATTATAACAGTGTTTCATTTCCATTGTTTTTTTGTTAATGTTGGACGGGCTTACAGCCTGAAAACCCAAAAGTCATTATCTCAGAAAAAAAGATTTTTTACAACATCAGCTTAAAAAATTTTTTTTAAAATCTAAAGTTGGAAACTGAAAGTTTTTCTTTAACAGGGCCCCATCAGGCTTACCCCTTCTTGTTTTTGGGGCCGTGAATGGGGCCCAAAACCCGCTAGCACCCGGCCCCGCTGGGGCCCCCCCTGATATTTTTTGGGGGCAGCAGGCTTCGCCGCTTAATTAAAAACGGGGCCGGCAGGCAAATAAAATAGGCGGGCATGAGTTTTAACTATGGCCCGCCCGGGCACCGGGGGCCCCAGCGTCTGATTCTCCGGGGAACTCGAAACCTGCTCTCCGCATTTCCTTTTTTTCCCGGGGAAGAGGAGCAGCGGGGGTGTGCCCGGGGGGGGGAGAGAAGAGGGGGGGCGACACCGGTTGGGAAAGGTGACGGCAGCGACCAAACGGCAGGGGGGAGGCAGCGGCCCAAGGGGGGGTGAGTATCGGGGGGGGGGGCAGGGGGCCCGCGCAGCCCCTTTTTCCCCACCAACGGGCCCGGGGGGGCCGCCCGAAATTTTTCCCCCAACGGGGCGGGGGGCCCGGGCAGGGGGGGGCCCAACGTACCACAGCTTTCCCCCACGGGGCCGGGGGGCAGCAGGGGGCCCCGCCACAGATTCCCCCCCGGGGGGGGCCCCCAGGGGGCCGGGGGGGCCCCCCGTGACCACACCCAACCTTTCCCCACCAAGGGGCCCCAGGGGGGGGGGGGCCTTTTTCCCCAAAAGGCCCCCCACGTGCAAAATTTTTTAAAAAAAAAAAAAATTTTTTTAAAAAAAAAAAAAAAAAAATATTCCATCTTTAAAAAAACCAACATTGAAAAAAAAATTAAACACAAAAAGTGACATATTTAGTTCAACCCCCAAAAAGCCCCAAACCCCAAAAAATTTTTCCCCCCTTTAAACCCCCCTTTTGTGAAAAACTTTAAAAAAAAAGGCAAAAAAACAATGCTTTATATCATACCCCAAAAAAAAAAGGGGGAATAAAATGCTACCAAAAGGGATAAAAAAAAGGGGGGAACCGCAAAAACAAGCCGACATACAATCATCCCCGGGGAAAAAATAGAAAAAAATATGGGTTTTTGAATAAAGCATGCAAAAAATAATTATTTTTTTATAATTTAAAAAAAAAATAAGGCCCCAAAAATAAACAGCAAAAAAAAAAATTTTTTTTATAAAATTTTTTAAAAAGTTAAAAAAACGCCAAAACATAAAAAAATAATGGGGGAATTTCCCATCGTACCCCCCCAAGAAAAAAAAAACTGCCCCAAAAAAAAAATTTAAAAATTTTTTCTTTTTTTTGTTCTTCTCCCCCCCAAAAAATTTTGGAATAAAAAGCAACAAAAAATGTCATTTTTCACCCAAAAGGGTCCCAATTAAAAAAAAACCCTTTTCCCCCGCAAAAAACAAGACCTACCCCTGATCGGGGGCCAAAATATGGAAAAATTTTTGCCTAAAAATTGGTGTTTAAAAAAAAAATTTTTTGCAATTAAAGCGTCTTTTGCGTGTGACAGCGCCAAACATAAAAACCCCGCTTAAAAAATAAAAAAACCCCCCCCTTTTTCCCCCGCTTTTTTGGGGGTTTGGGTGGGGGTTAGGCTAGGGTTTGGCTAGGGTTGGGGTGGAGCAAAGTGGGGGTTTTGGGGGGGGGGCTTAGTTAGGGGGGGTTTTAAAATTTTGGGTTTGGGGGTTAGTTAAATTTTTGGGGGGGCTAAATTGGGTTTTTTGGCTTTTGGGTTGGGGGTTGGGGGTAAAGTTAGGGTTGGGTTGGGGCGGGGTTTTTGGGTTGGGGGGGAATTAGGGGTTTTGGGGGGGAAAATAGGGTTTTGGGGGTAAAGTTAGGGTTTTTTATTAAGTTAGGGGTGGTTAGAGTTAAATTTTTGGGGGGGTTTCCCCCCTTTAGGCACTCCCGGGGTCTCCAAAGCGGGTTGGCTTTTGTCTCAAAACCCGGGGGAATTTTTCGTGAAAAAGTCAAACGGGCTCCCTTTTCCCTTTTCCCAAACTCTGCCTGCACCCCCAAAAAAGGTTTTTTCCCCCCCTATTGGGGGGGTTTTTCATAATCTGACAAATTCACAACAACGTTGTGGCCAATTTTTCCCTGTTCCCCTTTGAAAATAAAAAAAAATTTTGGGGGGGAAAAAATTTTTGTGAAAAAAAAATAAAGGGAGTTTCCCCCGGGGGGGAAACCGTGCGTTTTGGCGTGTGCCTGGCGCAGCGCCAACCCAGCGTCCGATTTACAGCATAGTGGGGGGGATTTCAAAAAAACCCGTCCCTTTTTTTTTTTTGCTAACAATCCAGGTGGGAGACCTGCGAAAAAGGACATGCGGCGCTCTTTTAGACCGCAGCAGCCCCTCCGGGGGTATTGGGGGGCGGTGCGTCCCCGCAACTAAATTAACACGGGGGTAGTAACCCCCTTCTTTTCCCGGGGTGTTTCCCGGGGGGTTTCCCCCGAACCCCCCGGAAAGTTTTGGGTCAAAAAGGGGGGGGGGCTTGGGGAGGGGAATTTTTGCTCCGCCAAAGCGCTATGGGGGGGCCCGGGGGAAACCTAGCCAAAAAATTTTTTTTTTTTTTGGGGTCTGCAAATATTTTGGGGGTTCAAGGCTCACCAAAAACAAAAAGCCCTTACTTTTCCCCCGGGATTTCTGACTGTGGGGAAATAAACTAAACAAAAAAGTTTTGGAAAATTTTTTTTCTTTTAAAAGGGAGTAAAAAATAAATGGATGATACCACTTTCCCTTTTTACTCCTATTTTTATTTTTTTTTTTGCTCTCTACAAAAACCTTAGAGTTACTTTTTTGGGTGTTTTTTATTTCTTTTTAAATTTTTGGTTTTTTAAAAAATACCAATAAAGATAATTTTTTTTTGGGTTTAATCTGTTTTTGGAAAGCCCTGGGTGGGGCACACGCAGAAACCCCGGGAAAATGGGGAGAATGGGGGTTTTTCAATGAACATTTTTTTACACACATTTTTCCCCCCCACAGATTAAAAAAGTCTAGTCCATGCAGCATCAGGGGTTTTTTGAGTGCGGCGGGGGTGATTTTATTTTTCCGTCAGGAGGACGAGGGGGGGGGTTTTTGCATTCAAAAGGGAGTCCGACAGGGGAGCCAGACACCTAGCGGGGCAGAGCTGGCCCCCTAGAAACAACTGGACTTTTTTTAAGAAAAAAGAAGGAGTTGCGATATACTTCACCCCCCTTTTTCCCAAGGGGGGAAAGGGTTCAAGACGTGCTCCCCCCCGGAAAAATTACGGGAGAGTCTGGCAACAAGTCAAAAAAAGGAAAAAAGTAAGGGACATTTTTTTAAAACCTGTAAAGGGGAAAAATTTTTTTGAAACCCCGGGAAAAGGCCCAAAAGGGGACAGGGTAAAATTCTGAGTGAAAAATGGGAATTGGAGAAGTTTTCCCCTGTTCCCGGGGCCCGGGGGAAAACCCCAAAGCATCCCCATTTTTTCCATCCCGGGGGGGTAGGAAACCCAGGGTTTCTAAACCTTGGTGGGGGAAAGCGGGCCCCAAAATTTTGGGTCGAAAAACGGGGGGGGGGGGAGTGAGGACCTTGAGCCTTTCAGCAAAAAGGGGAACCAGCCTCCCCGGGGGAAGGTCCGCCACAAAACTGCCCTGGGCAAAAAATTTTGGGGAATACGGGAGTTATGGGGGAACTCGTTTCATGGGGTTGACTCATCGTTTGAAAGAAAAGGGGCCCCAATTTTGCCGGGCCTACTAAATCTCCCCTTGGATCACCCCCGGGCCGCCCCCCCTTTTTTCAAGTAAAGGTAGGGAAAACCCGCTGACCGTGTGGACTGGTTTTTTACTTGCATCCCTGACAACCCCCTTAACCATCGCCTGGGGAAGGTCCCACCTGTGGGGACCCGAATCTACTGCCTACCCCCCCCTAAAGATCTACAGCACGTGTAAAAATTACCAGAGACACAGTGGCTCACGAACGAAAATAATCTATCCCCTGTAAAAATTCCCCCAACAACGCCGACCCCAGGCCACAACCGAGCCCCCTCCTTGAAACCCCCCATAATTTTATGGCTGGGGTCTGATACCCCATTCCCCCGGTAACCCACTTTTTTGGGCGGCAACAAAAAAATTTGGCGCACGAAAAAGGTGCAAACTCCCCAAAAAATTTCACCCTGGGGGCCCATGGGTTTTTTTTTGGGGAAAAACCCTTTTTTCATTTTTTGGGGCCAAAAAACGCCACTTTGGGCGCCATATTTTTGCGGCCCTTTTTTTTTTGGGGGGGGAAAAGGTGGGGGCGACCTTTGTGGGGTGACCCCCGGGGGCAAGAAAATGGGGCCCCCCAAAAAATTTCATTACAACCCTGCATCCCGGGCCCAAACACAAGGAGGCCCCGGGTCCTCTTCCCCCCTTTTTTGAGGAGGAAGACGCAAACCCCCCCCCCCAAGGGAAAAGAAATGACGTTCTGAGGGGACAAAAGGGAAATTTTTGGAACACAGGGGAAACGGGGGGGGCAGCGAGAGGAAGGGGGAAAGGGAGGGCCCCGGGCCCCCCCCCAAGCTGCCCCCACACCGGAGTCCCCCCGGGGGCCTGCACCGGGAGAAAAGCTTTTCTGGAATTAAAAAAGGGGGAAAAAGCACGCTAAGAAGATGTTTTTTCCCCCAAAAAGTTTTTAAGGATGGAGACCCCGGGGGCCCCCGGGCAGCGGCGGCTTGGGCCCGGGGGGTTTCCCCCTTCGTTTTCCCCTACGTCGGGGTTTTCCAAAACTTCCCTGCCCAAAGGAAAAAGGGGAAACCCGGGGGTCCCCCCCAAAAACCCCAACCCCCCCCCGTAAAACGGGGGGCGAAGGGGGGTGAGGGGGAAACCCCCATTCCGGAAAGCCCCCCGGGGAAGGGCCGCGAAAAACACCCCCGGTTTGGGACCCGGGGGGGCCCCCGTCCGTCGTTAAAACCCAAATGGACTGGACGAGAAAGGCGCCCCGGGGCTCCCCTTTTCCGCCCAGGGGAAATTTATGGCGCGTCCGGGGGAAAAAGCAACCCCAGCAGGGGAAGAGCGGGAAGCTCAGCAAAACGACAGCGGGCCCAAAATGAAAGGGTGATCGCGGGCAAGGAGAGTTCCGGAAGAGAAAGGTCCCCGGGGGGGAACCCCCCGGGGGCAGGGGTGTGAAAAAGGGTTTCCCGCCCCGGGGAAAGGGGGGGGCTTCAAAAAACCCGGGGGTCTCCCCGGGGGGCTTTTTTCAGCAAAGTGATTTTTAAACCCCCCCCCGAAAGGGCCCTTTCCGGGGGGGCTTATTTTGAGAAAAATTTTTACAACCAAGGGGACGGGGAATAAAAGGGGTGGAGCCTTAACGTCACCACCCCCGGCCCCCCCTCCCAGCGCGGGGAACGTCACCAACCCGCAGGTTTTCCCCCCCCCCCCCCAAGCCCCCCCAAAAAAGCCCCCCAGCCGGCCCCCCACATCCCCCCGTACCCCATCGAAAAAGGGAAACAATGCTTTCATACTCTTCGTCATCTGTCATTTCCCTTTTGCATCGTAACTGGACCCATTTTCCACGAAAACTATAAAACGACGATATCGCTAATTTTTAAAGAAAAAATTTAAACGCAATGGGGGTCCCCGAAAAAGGGGAAAATCCCTTTTCCCCCCTAGATTCGCACAAGAACTGTGGCGCCCCGACCCTAATGCACACACGACTTGTTAGTTATGGGAATGGGGGGACCATCGCTTTTTCCAGCCCCCGGGAAAAATGTATTTGAAAAATTAAACAGAAAAAAAAAAACCCGGGGGACCCCAATGGGTCTACATAAGTAATTTTAAAAAATTTTTTTAAAAATTTTTTTTTTTTTTTTTTTTTTTTTTTTTTTTTTTTTTCCCAACAAAGTTAAATGTGTATAAAACCATAATATTGCCAAAAATAGAATGCCCTGGGTAAAAGAAAAAAAAGTTTTTGCATTTTATTGGATGTATTTGATATAATGTGCCCTTTTTTTTCAATCCCTTCGGGTTGAGGACTTGCCAGCCAGAACTTTTTTATATATTGGCCGGGGGTTTTATCTTGGTTTTACATAAAACCAAAAAAATTTTCCTCGAACCAAAACCCGGGGGGTTTGTGGCATGAGTGGGGCCCTGCATTTTTTTCCTGCAGCCCCCCGGGGGCCCCCAAAAAAGGGGTTTGGTGGGGTTTCCTTTCCCCAAAAAGAAATTTTGTCTTTTATATAAAAATTTTTTAATTTTGGGTACTTTTATATATAATGTTTTGCCCAAAACGTTCAAAAACCCTTTAAACCCCCGGGGGGGGGAAAAAAATTTTAAATTTTTTATGTTATTTTTTAAATTCATAAACAAAATTTCTTTTTTTGTATTTACCCCCGGGGGATGCGTCATTTCCCGGGGGGGAAATTTTGCCCTGGTTAAGGGGCACACGCCCCCCCGGGAAAATTTTTGGGGAAGGATGTTTTTTAAAATGTTTAAATTTAACTTATTTCAGACCACTTAGCCCGCCCACAGATATATAAACTGTCACATGCGCATTTGGGGGCAGGGGTTGAGTCCCAGGCGGGGGGGTTTTTTTTCCCCTTCGGGGGGAACAGAGGAGGTTTTTTGTGCAGTTCAAAGTAAACCAATAGGGACCAGATCCCTCACCTGTCAAGGGTCCCCACTAGAAGACAGATTTGAGACATTTTTTAAGAAAAAAAATTTATTTGAAAATTTTTTTCAGTCCCCGCCCAAAGGGGGGGGTGAAGTTCAGAGACGTGCCCCTCCCTGAAGTTTAAGGGAAGTCTGCAACAAGCTAAAAAAAGGGAAAATTAAAAAGGGACTGACTTTTTTAAAACCTGTAAAGGGGGAAAATTTTATCCCTCCCAAAACGAGGACAAGCAAAAAAGGGGAAAAATTTATCAATAAGGGAAAGCCCACTTTTCCCGGGGTCCTGGAGACAAACCCAAAACCATGGGCTTCAGCTGGTTTGGAAAACCCTTTTTCCCGGGGCCCTTAAAACAAACACCCCCCAAAAATATCGGTACGAAACTGGGGGGGGGAGTGAGACCTACCACACAAAATAAAAACTCAGCCTCCCCCAAAAGGGCTCCGACCAAAAAACCCCGGGGCATACTTTTTTGGGGTTTGGGGGGAGTTATGGGGGGAACTACGTTTCATGCTTTTTGTACCCGTTGTGAAAGTAAAGGGGCCCCTAACTTGCCACTGCTATTCAAAATACATTTTCCCTTTGGTCACCCCCCGGGGGGACCTGTTTTCCTCTTAAATTTAAAAAAGGAAAGACGCTGCCCGGTGAAAAGGGGGTTTTTTTATTTTGCACCGCACACCCCGGGCCCTTAACCATCGACCTGGGGAAAAATCCCACCGGGGGGACCCACATTACCCTCCCACCCCCTCAAATTACAGCACGCGGGTAAAATTTTCCAAGAACAGGGGCCCTCACACTGTAAAAATTTTCCCCCCTGAAAAAAATTTTCCCCCAAAAACATACCCCAGACCGCCGGGCCCCAAAAGGGCCCCAAACCGCTCCTGGACAATCCCCTTAACTTCCGGGCCCCGGGGTCGAGTACCCCACCCCCGGGGGAAACCCCACAAGTGGGGGGGGTCACAAATTTATAGTTTTAATTTAAATTTTCCCCTTTTTTTTGGGGGCAGGCTGGGGGGGGCAACAGGGGGGGGGCTGAAACCATTGTTTTCTTGACGGGGGGGTGGGCCGGCAAAAAAACCCCGGCGGGGTGAAAAATACGCCCATTATTTTTTTTCCCACTTTCCCGTACGTGATTGTACTTTATATTTTTTTCTTTTTGGGGACCCAAAGGGGGGGGGGGAAAAGGAATGAAAAATTTAAATTCCCCCCCCTTTCCCCCCTTCGAAAACCCAATGTAATGAAATAAAAGCCCCTGGATTTTTGACCGGGGGAAAACCAAATAAAAAATTTTAAATAACTCGGGCATAGGGCTAATAACCATATTTTTAAAAAGTTTTTTTGGGTTTTGGGGGGGGGTAAAAAAATTTTTTTAGGGAAGGGGTTTAAATTTTGGGAAAAAAATCTTTATAAATTAGGCATTTTTTTGAAAGGGGAACCTGTCTCCTCGCACACCCGTCGTTTGGGCCCAACTCCTACCAACATCCTCATACATGGGGACGCTATTCAGGTCGAGACCCCCCCCGGGGGTCCATGAAACTTCCAAGTGCAAACCGTTTTTCCCCAAAACTTTCCCTCTATCTGCAGGGGGGGGCCCCACCTTATCCGTGAAAAAAAGCTTTTCCCCCTTCCGGGACCCAAACAAGGGCACCTTTTTGTTTAGACCTGTTTTATTTTTTTTTTTATTTTTTCCATCCCCGATTTTTTTTTTAAAAAGGGGTCCGTCAAAAAAAAATGATTTTCAAGCCCATGTTTGGGGCTTACAGTAAATCATTGAAAACATCCCCCCCCTGCTATTTTCCCTTTTTTTTCCCCCCCTTTTTTTTTTTGTTGCCCCCAAAGGGGCGTCTATTAAAGGGAAGGGGGGGAAGGGAAGGGGGGAAAAAAAAAGCAGGTGCAAGGGGGGTTTAAAATTTTTTTGGCCCGAGTGAAACAAATGTGGTTTTTTTTGAACAAACGTCACCTATGCTGACAATCCCTTTAAAAACCCAATTCTCTTCAATGTCCGTTTTCATCAATTTTCCACCCCACCCTTGGTATTTTTCGGTACCACTTGTAACGCATTTCGACGGGGGGGAAAAAAGGGAAACTATGTTTAAATAGAGTTGGGGAATTTTTTGGGGCCCTGCTTTTTTGCAATTTTACGTTTTCCCAAATTTAAACTGCACAAAACCCCGGGGAAACCCGGGGCACTCCCATGATCAGTTTTTTGGGGCCATAGCTTTTCATGTGTCGGGGGTGTGTACCCCACAACACATCAGGGGGAGCCGGTTTTTTCCCTTCCATGTTTTTCTGTACACTCCTGCGGTGTTAATCACCACCTCCATTTTCGGGGTTTCCCCGTAGCTTTTTGGTAACATAGTAACATATTTTTAAAAGGGGAAAGGGGAAAATTAAACCCCTCATTAAAAACCCTTTCCTTCCTAACCTCCCCAACAGTTACCCCAAAGGGGGCCAAAAAAAAAAAAAAACCCCAAAGGCAAACAGAAAACTTAAAATTTGGGGGGAAAAAAAAAACCCCCCACTCCACATAGGGGGTCAACTCCCCTATAAAAAAAAATTCGGGGAAAAATAATTTCCCCCGTTTAAAACTTTTAAAAAAAAGGCACCCCCCCCCTTAAAAATTTAGAAGGGGTCCTCATTTCAAAATTTTGAGGGGAAGATTCCAATTTTCCCCCCCTTTTTCATAAAGAATCGGCATCTGTTTTTATGGCTAAACCTTTTTTCCCCCAGACGTAAGGATCCCCCCCGCCCCCCTCCAGGTCTAAGAAAAAAAAGACATTAAAAGGGCTCTGTACCCCCCCTCATTTTTTTAACATTGTAATAAGACCCCCAAACCCCAAACCCCTTTTGTTTTTCAAAATATTGAAATACTACTCTGTATGCCCCCTACAAGGTCATTAATAAATATGTTAAAGAGAAGCGGCCCCAATACTGACCCCTGTGGTACCCCACTGCAAACCGTGACCCAGTCCGAGTGTGCTCCATTAATAACCACCCTTTGTTTTCTATCCATGAGCCAGTTCTTAACCCACTTACACATATTTTCCCCTATCCCCATTGTTCTCATTTTATGTATCAACCTTTTGTGTGGCACTGTATCAAAAGCTTTTGAGAAGTCCATGAACACCACGTCCACTGCATTCCCTTGGTCCAGTCCAGTGCTATAGCTTGACCAATAAGTGGGGACCTGAACAAATTTGCTCATCTCTAGTCATTAGCTCTCAATGCAAGTATATGAGAGCTTCAACGATGTTCTCATAGATTAGATCTGGTCATGGTGTTACGGTACAGTTATATGAAAAAGTTTGGGCACCCCTATTAATCTTAAGCTTAATGTTTTATAAAAATTGGTGTTTTTGCAACAGCTATTTCAGTTTGATATATCAAATAACTATTGGACACAGTAATGTTTCTGCCTTGAAATGAGGTTTATTGTACTAACAGAAAATGTGCAATCTGCATCCAAACAAAATTTGACAGGTGCATAAGTATGGGCACCTCACCAGAAAAGTGACATTAATATTAAGTAGATCCTCCTTTTGCAAAAATAACAGCCTCTAGTCACTTCCTGTAGCTTTTAATGAGTTCCTGGATCCTGGATGAAGGTATTTTTGACCATTCCTCTTTACAAAACAATTCCAGTTCAGTTAAGTTTGATGGTCGCCGAGCATGGACAGCCCTCTTCAAATGATCCCACAGATGTTCAATGATATTCAGGTCGGGGAGTGGGATGGCCATTCCAGAACACTGTAATTGTTCCTCTGCATGAATGCCTGAGTAGATTTGGAGCGGTGTTTTGGATCATTGTCTTGCTGAAAGATCCATCCCCTGCGTAACTTCAACTTTGTCACTGATTCTTGAACATTATTGTCAAGAATCTGCTGATACTGAGTGGAATCCATGCGTCCCTCAACTTTAACAAGATTCCCGGTGCCGGCATTGGCCACACAGCCCCAAAGCATGATGGAACCTCCACCAAATTTTACTGTGGGTAGCAAGTGTTTTTCTTGGAATGCTGTGTTTTTTTGGCGCCATGCATAACGCCTTTTTGTATGACCAAACAACTCAGTCTTGGTTTCATCAGTCCACAGGACCTTCTTCCAAAAAGAAATTGGCTTCTCCAAATGTGCTTTTGCATACCTCAGCCGACTCTGTTTGTGGCGTGCTTGCAGAAACGGCTTCTTTCACATCACTCTCCCATACAGCTTCTCCTTGTGCAAAGTGCGTTGTATAGTTGACCGATGCACAGTGACACCATCTGCAGCAAGTTGATGCTGCAGCTCTCTGGTGGTGGTCTGAGGATTGTCCTTGACTGATCTCACCATTCTTCTTCTCTGCCTTTCTGATGTTTTTCTTGGCCTGCCACTTCTGGCCTTAACAAGAACTGTCCCTGTGTTCTTCCATTTCCTTACTATGTTCCTCACAGTGGAAACTGACAGGTTAAATCTCTGAGACAGCTTTTTGTATCCTTCCCCTGAAAAACTATGTTGAATAATCTTAGTTTTCAGATCATTTGACAGTTGTTTTGAGGAGCCCATGATGCCACTCTTCAGAGGAGATTCAAACAGGAGAACAACTTGCAAGTGGCCACTTTAAGTAGCTTTTCTCATGATTGCATACACCTGGCTACGAAGTTCAAAGCTCAATTAGTAAGTCAGTAAAAAGTAGGTAGGAGTATTTAAAACAAGAAAATGATAAGGGTGCCCATACTTATGCACCTGTCAAATTTTGTTTGAATGCAGATTGCACATGTTCTGCTACTACAATAAACCTCATTTCAAGGCAGAAACACTACTGTGTCCAATAGTTATTAGATATATCAAACTGAAATAGCTGTTGCAAAAACACCAATTTTTATAAAACATTAAGCTTAAGATTAATAGGGGTGCCCAAACTTTTTCATATAACTGTATATATCTATGTGGTGTAGTAATGGTGTGATGGTATTTGTCCGTCCCTTTTATGTGTTTTTTTCGGCCACCATGTGGTGGGAATATGTGATCTGGTCATGGTATGGTGATATCTCTCTCTTTAATGTGGTACTATGTGGTGGTAATATGTGATCTGTTCATGAATTGGTGGTATGTATTCCTTGTATGTGGTATTATTTGGTCACTGTGATGGTAATATGTGGTCTGGCCATGGTTTGGTGGTATTTGTTCCTTGTATGTTGTATTATTACTCTTGGTATAGAGAATACTGTGATATGTATGGAGATCACTTGTTTTGTGATATCAATAAAGGGAAGTCTTTATTTCCACTAGATATTAATTACTTGAACATGATTTAACCTCTCGCTGTCATATGACTATTAGACAGTATCCCTTGTTCAGCTGTGTATGTGGCGCTTCCCAATTCTGTCCACAGACCTTTGCTGGCTCCATGAATCCCTCTCCTGGAACCAGGGCAGAAATAAATGTAAGGGACTCATCATTTTGACAGGCCAAAAAAACGGTCCACACAATATTCTCGTTCTTGTCACCATTGAGTCAAGAAGTGGAGTTTTTCCAATAAAGGGCAGAGGGATTTTGGAAGGTTCCTGTGGTGGAGGAGGAGCTAGGGTGGAGGCGAAACTGGGGGTGGAGCCTGGGCTGAGTCTCAAGGGGGGCCAGTATGGGGCCCCGAAATTCCTAGTGGCAGCCCTGTTCGCTAAATCCACTCAATATTTAGTCGGGGCTCCTTTTGCATCAATTACTACATCAATGCGGCATGGCATGGAGGCAATCAGCCTGTGGCACTGCTGAGGTGTTATGGAAGCCCGGTTTGCTTTGATAGCAGCCTTCAGCTCGTCTGCAATGTTGTGTCTGTTGTCTTTCTCTTGACAATACCCCATAGATTCTCCATGGGGTTATGGTCAGGTGAGTTTGCTGGCCAATCCAGCACAGTAATACTGTTGTTTTTACACCAAGTATTGGTAGTTTTGGCAGTGTGGACAGGTGCCAGGTCCTGCTGGAGAATGAAATTTCCATCTCCAATTAGCTTGTCAGCAGAGGGAAGCGTGACGTGCTCTAAAATTTCCTGGTAGACGGCTGCGCTGACTTTGGTCTTGATAAAACACAGTGGACCTACACCAGCAGATGACATGGCTCCCCAAACCATCACTGATTGTGGAAACTTCACACTAGACCTCAAGCAATTTGGATTGTGTGCCTCACCACTCATCCTCCAGACTCTGGGACCTTGATTTCCAAATGAAATGCAAAATTTACTTTCCTTGTGGAGTGTGTCAATGACTGCTTTCTGGACATCTGTCAAGTAAGCAGTCATCCCCATGATTGTGGAGCCTACTGAAGCAGACTAAGGGACCTTTTTAAACGCTTAGGAAGCCTTTGCAAGTTTTTCTGTTATTATAATTTAGTAACATAATGCCTTTTGGGTTTTCATTGGCAGAAAGCCATAATCATCTACATTAACAGAAATAAACACTTGAAATACATCACTCTGTTTGTAATGACTCTATATAATATATGAGTTTCACTTTTTGTATTGAAGAACTGAAATAAATTAACTTTTGATGATATTCTAATTTTGTGAGAAGAACCTGTATATTATATACAGGGTGGGCCATTTATATGGATAACCCTAAATAAAATGGGAATTGTTGGTGATATCAACTTCCTGTTTGTGGCACATTAGTATATGGGAGGGGGAAAACTTTTCAAGATAGGTGGTGACCATGGTGGCCATTTTGAAGTCGGACATTTTTGATCAAACTTTATTTTTTTCAATGGGAAGAGGGTCATGTGACACATTAAACTTATTGAGAATTTCACAAGAAAAACAATGGTGTGCTTGGTTTTAACGTAACTTTATTCTTTCATGAGTTATTTACAAGTTTATGACCACTTATAAAATGTGTTCGAAGTGCTGCCCATTGTGTTGAATTGTCAATGCAACCCTATTCTCCCACTCTTGACACACTGATAGCAACACCGCAGAAGAAATGCTAGCACAGGCTTCCAGTATCCGTTGTTTCAGATACTGCACATCTCGTATCTTCACAGCATAGACAATTGCCTTCAGATGACCCTAAAGATAAAAGTCTAATGGCGTCAGATCGGGAGACCTTGGTGGCCATTCAACTGGCCCACGACGACCAATCCACTTTCCAGGGATGGAATAGAATGACAAAAGAGTACAGCACTGGATCCCTGACTTCTCCTGACACGCTCCGCAGCCGCACCCAGAGCAGCCGAAAGTAGACAGTAGTCCACGTGCTGGAGTCCTGGGCCCTTGACACCCCTCCAGCGGGGGCCCTTCCAGAATCCTGGGGCCCTTGTTGCAGTTTTTTGTCCTTAGCCTGAGGGACCTCTCTTGAGTCCCTGAAGTCCTTAGTGTCCGTGACAACAGACCTATCCGGTCCGGGTGTCTGGCAGTGCCCGGTCTGTACAGCATGTCTGCCCTGGCCAGTCTCTGGGCAGTTCTGAGGAAGCAGCAGCTTCGTTTTTTCCTCGTGGCTGCTGACCCAGCCCACATGTTTAATTGTTGCTGTCCCTAACTACATAAACCCTTAAAGGGGAACATCACAATACAATATAAGGTATGATAGACACAGCACAATACATAAAGGTGAGATAAACACAGAAAACATAGAGGTGCAGCACAGTTCTTGATAAAAAAGGCATTGCTGAAATCGGTGTTTTAACCCCTATCTCATGCTGTCTTCAGATTACACAGCAAATACCTGCTGACCTTTCCCATTAAGTTAATGAATGAAAACTTCTATTCTAGACATATATACATCATGGTTCCATGGTATTAGATTTGTTGTCAGTGACATCAGTTATTACATATCATGAGATATAAAGCAGATACATATTTTAGATTAGAATTTTGAGCACTTTAAAATAAATTGACTAGATTGTAGAATTGAGCAAATTGATTCGCAGGATCCTGGTCCAACAGCTATGTTGGTACTCCATGGCCCTTAGCTGGTAGCCCTGCAAACTGCCTCATACATGTTGTCATCCACGATTCCTCTTTTGATTAGCCAGTCTGGCATGACATAGTCCCTGTCATGCATGATGGTGGAAAATGTAGTTCATGGACCCACTGTGCCATAGGGCGAGGCTTACTTAGGAGGGGCATAGCTAAGCAGCTACCTGGTTTTCACTGGAGCTCCCGATGGTCGATTCAGGCTTGAGCTACAGGTAACTACCAGGTACCACTCCTAGGCAGTCCACAGTACTGCAGCTGCTGTCCCTAATGGTCAGGTTTGCAGACTCGGACTCGGGTTTTGTTCAGACTACAATGGTTCTGGATCCTCAAGCAGAACGGACACTGACACAGAGACACAGACAGCGCTGGATTCGGAGACAGGGATAACAGTCAGGACAACACGTATTACAGGGACACATTCACACATACGAGTCTCGGGAACTGGTTCAGGTTCCACCGGAGTGGCTTCAGAGTTCAGGACCAAGGGTTCATGTTCAGAACCTGGCCGCACAAGGATTGGGGAGGGTACCTTACATGCTGGATGCTTCCCAGCCATTGTCGCTGGTGTCAGTGTGCCCTCTCCACTTCTGGGCCCCAGTGGAGCTGCACCGGCAATATGTCCACCCCGAGTGCAGTCAGTAGCTGACTACTATATATATTCAGGCAATGAGGTGAACTTCAGGAGGAACGAAAGGTAGAAAATGAAATTTATTGTACAAAATAGCATTACAAAAATAAATAAATAAATACAATTGGGTTGACAACCTCTGTAGGTTTGCCAGGTGGTGGTAAGGTTTGCCATGTGGTGGAGGCATAGTTTGTCAGATGGTGGTGGCATGGTTTGCCAGGTGGTTATGATAAGGCTTGCCAGATGGTGATGACATGGTTCTCCAAGTGGTGGTGATAAGATTTGCAAGGTGGTGGTCATCAGATTTGCCAAGTGGTGGTGGCAAGGTTTGCCAGGTGGTCGTGACAAGGTTTGCCAGGTGGTGGTGGTCAGGTTTGCCTGGTGGTGGCATGGTTTGCCAGGTGGTGGTGGCATGGTTTGCCAAATGGTGGTGGTAAGGCTTGCCAGTTCGTGGTGGCATGTTTTGCCAGGTGGTGGTGGCATGGTTTGCCAGGTGGTGTTGATGTGGTTTGCCAGGTGGTGATGGCATGGTTTGCCAGGTGGTGGTAGCAAGATTTTACAGATGGTGGTGGTCAGGTTTTCCAGGTGGTGATGGCGTGGTTTGCCAGGTGGAGGTGGCAAACTGTGCCAGGTGGTGGAGGCACAGTTTGCCAGGTGATGGTGAGATGGTTTGCCAGGTGGTGGTGGCATGGTTTGCCAGGTGGTGGTGATGTGGTTTGCTAGGTGGTGGTGGCTAGATTTGCCAGATGGTGGTGATCAGGTTTGCCAGGTGGTGGTGGCGTGGTTTGCCAGGTGGAGGTGGAGTGGTTTGCCAGGTGGTGGAGGCATGGTTTGCCAGGTGGTGGTGGCATGGTTTACCAGGTGGTGGTGGTCAGGTTTGCCAGGTGGTGGTGGTAAGGTTTGCCAGGTGGTGGTGGCATGGTTTGCTGTGGGGTGGTTTGCCAGGTGGTGGTGGGGTGGTTTGCCAGGTGGTGGTGGCATGATTTACCAAATGGTGGTGGTAAGGCTTGCCAGGTGGTGGTGGCATGGTTGGCCAAATGGTGGTGGTAAGGCTTGCCAGGTGGTGGTGGCATGGTTTGCCAGGTGGTGGTGGCATGGTTTGCCAGCTGGTGGTGATGTGGTTTGCCAGCTGGTGGTGGCATGGTTTGCCAGTTGGTGGTGGCAAGGATTGCCAGATGGTGGTGGTCAGGTTTGCCAGGTGGTGGTGGCATGGTTTGCTGTGGGGTGGTTTGCCAGGTGGTGGTGGCATGATTTACCAAATGGTGGTGGTAAGGCTTGCCAGGTGGTGGTGGCATGGTTTGCCAAATGGTGGTGGTAAGGCTTGCCAGGTGGTGGTGGCATGGTTTGCCAGGTGGTGGTGGCATGGTTTGCCAGCTGGTGGTGATGTGGTTTGCCAGGTGGTGGTGGCAAGGTTTGCCAGATGGTGGTGGTCAGGTTTGCCAGGTGGTGGTAGCGTGGTTTGCCAGGTGGAGGTGGTATGGTTTGCCAGGTGAAGGTGGCATGGTTTGCTAGGTGGTGGTGGCATAGTTTGCCAGGAGGTGGTGATGTGGTTTGCCAGATGGTGGTGGTCAGGTTTGCCAGGTGGAGGTGGCATGGTTTGCCAGGTGGTGGAGGCACGGTTTGCCAGGTGGTTGAGTCATGGTTTGCCAGGTGGTGGTGATGTGTTTGCCAGGTGGTGGTGGCAAGGTTTGCCAGATGGTGGTGGTCAATATTGACAGGTCGTGGTGGGGTGGTTTGCAAGGTGGTGGAGGGGTGGTTTGCCAGGTGGTGGTGGCATGGTTTCCCAGGTGGTGGTGGCACAGATTGCCAGGTGATGGTGGCATTGTTTGGTAGGTGGTGGTCAGGTTTGCAGGTGGTGGTCAGGTTTGCCAGGTGGTGGTGGCGAGGTTTGCCAGGTGGAGGTGGCATGGTTTGCCAGATGGTGGAGGCATGGTTTGCCAGTTGGTAGTGGCTTGGTTTGCCAGGTGGTGCTGGCAAGGTTTGCCAGGTGGTGTTGGCATGTTTTGGTAGGTGGTGGTGGTCAGGATTGCAGGTGTTGGTGGTCAGGTTTGCCAGGTGGTGGTGGCGTGGTTTGCCTGGTGGTGGAGGCATGGTTTGATAGGTGGTGGTGGTCAGGTTTGCAGGTGGTGGTGGGGTTGTTTGCCAGGTGGAAGTGACATGGTTTTCCAGGTGGTGGAGGCACAGTTTGCCAGGTGGTGGTGGCATGGTTAACCAGGTGGTGGTGGTAAGGTTTGCCAGGTGGTGGTGGCATGGTTTGCCAGGTGGTGGTGGCAAGGTTAACGAGGTGGTGGTGGTCAGGATTGCCAGGTGGTATTGGTCAGGTTTGGCAGATGTTGGTGTGCAGGTTTGCCAGGTGGTGGTGGCATTGTTTGCCAGATGGTGGTGGCATGGTTTGCCAGGTGGTGGTGGCATGGTTTACGAGGTGGTGGTGGTCAGTGTTGCCAGGTGGTGTTGGTCAGGTTTACCAGTTGGTGGTGGCGTAGTTTGCCAGGTGGTGGTGGCGTGGTTTGCCAGGTGGTGGTGGCATGGTTTGGAAGGTGGTGGGTGTCAGGTTTGCAGGTGGTTGTGGTCAGGTTTGCCAGGTGGTGGTTGTCAAGTTTACCAGGTGGTGGTGTTCACGCTTGCTAGGTGGTGGTGGCATGGTTTGCCAGGTGGTGGTTGCAAGGTTTGTCAGGTGGTGGTCACATTTGCCAGGTGGTGGTGGTCACATTTGCCAGATGGTGGCGGCATTCCTATAGTGGAGATATAACAAACATTAATGGTAAAGTGCATTCCAGCTACATGATATTGATAAACTATCCTCAGCACCTACAGTATCACAAAAGTTAGTATAATCCTTGCATTTTTGTAAATATTTTATTATATCTTCTCATGTTACAATACTGAAGATCTGAGACTTTGATAAAATGTGAAGTAGTCAGTGTACAACCTGTACAAGAGTGTAAATTTGGTGAGTATTCTAAATAAGTCAGCAAATGACACAGCCATTAATATATTAACCGCTGGCAACAAAAGGGAGTACACTCCAAAGTGAAAATGGCCAAATTGTACTCAATTTGCTGTTTTCCCTCCCCGGCGTCATGTGACTCATTAGTGCTACAAGGTCTCAGGTGTGAATGGGTTGCAGGTTTGTTAAGTTTGGGGCTATTGCTTTCACAGTCTCTCATATTAGTCACTGGAGGTTCAACATGGCACGTCATGGCAAAGAAATCTTTGAGGATCTGAAAAAAGAGAATTGTTACTCTACATAAAGATGGTCTAGGCTATGAGAAGATTGCCAACACTCTAAAACTGAGCTGCAGCACGGTTACCAAGACCATACAGTGGTGTAACAAGACAGGTCCCACTCAGAACAGGCCTCGCCATGGTCGACCAAAGAAGTTGAGTGCACGTGCTCAGCGTCATATCCAGAGGTTGTCTTTTCAAAATAGACGTATAAGTGCTGCCAAGACTGCGCTCTGAGGTTAAAGCAGTGGGTTTGTCAGCTTGTCAGTACTCACACCCTAGCTTGCACATTGCATCAAATTTTTCTGCATGGCAGTCATCCCAGAAGGAAGCCTCTTCTAAAGATGAAGCACAAAAAAAGCCTACAAACACTTTGCTGAATACAAGGAGACTAAGGACATGGATTACTGAAACCATGTCATGTGGTCTGATGAAATCAATATAAACTTATTTGGTTCATATGGTGTCAAGCATGTGTGGCGGCAACCAGGTGAGGAGCGCAAAGACAAGTGTGTCTTGCCTACAGTCAAGCATGGTGGTGGAAGTGTCATGGTTTGGGGTTGCATGAATGCTGCTGGCTGTGGGGAGCTACAGTTCATTGAGGGAACCATGAATGCCAACATATACTGTGACTTGCTGAAACAGAGCATGATCTCCTCCCTTTTAAAAACTGGGTAATATTCCAACATGATAATGACCCCAAACACACCTCCAGGACGACCTTCCAAAAAAAAAAATTGAAGGTAAAGATGCTGGACTGCCCAAGTATGTCTCCAGACCTAAACCCTGTTGAGCATCTGTGGGACATCCTCAAGCGAAAGGTGGAGTAGCACAAGGTCTCTAATAACCACCAGCTCCATGATGTCATCATGGAGGAGCGCAGGAGATTCCAGTGGCAACCTGTGAAGCACTAGTGACCTCCACGCCCAAGTTAAAACAGTGCTTGAAAATAATAGTGGCAAAATATCACAAAATATTGACACTTTGGCCATTTTCACTTAGGGGTGTACTCACTTTTGTTGCCAGCAGTTTAGACATTAATGGCTGCGTGGGACACAACGACGGACAGGTATGGTATATTGTTGTTTTATTTTTTTACTTTTGTTACAGGAAATCGAGGGCATCAGGAATTAGGTGAGATGGTAATTATGGTTTAATTTAGAATATTAAAAAAGTCTGTGTCATTATTTCAATTAAATAAATTTTTCAGGGTGTCTGTGTTTTATTTACAATTTGACTGTCGGAATAGTAATACAGGCATCTTATTGATACCTCTCCATTACTAACCTCGGGGCTTGATGTCACAACGGTGACATCAACGCCCCAACTATTATCCCACTTGCCACCGCTACAGGGCAAGTGGGAAGAGCAAGGCTATGTGCCAGAATTGGTGCACCTTAGAGATGCGCCTTTTCTGGGGCAGCTGAGAGCTGATGTCTTTAGCCAGGGAGGGCCAGTATCCATGGCCCCTTCCTGGGCTATTAATATCAGCCCACAGCTGTCTGCATAGCAATTGCTGGCTATTAATTATAGGCGGACCCCATACCATTTTTTTCCGATAAATAATCTTTTATTAATTAACCCCTTAATGTCCACTGACGTGCAGAGTCCGTCATGGCAAGGTGTCAGTTCCGGCACCAGGATGGACTCTGCACGTCATGGCTTTGATCTACCACTGCGTGTAAACACGCAGTGGTAGATCAGTGCCGACAGCTGTCATAGACAGCTGACAGGCACGGCAAGCGGTGCGGGGACCTTTGCCGTCGGTCCCCGCACCTACAGCGCTGTGCTTGGTCAGTCAATCTGACTGACCAAACACAGCAGCGATCGTGCAGGAGAAGCTGAAATTTCAGCTTCTCCAGCGCGATCAGTGCAGGAGCCGGCGCTGCAGTGGCCAGGCTTCCTGCACTGACAGCCAGGAGCGGAGCCCCCACCGCCCCTGGCTGTTAACCCCCGGACTGCTGCGATCGAGCGGGATCGCAGAGCTCAGGGGGGGAGGCAGAGGGTCGGGAGCTCCCTCTGCCTCAGATCGGCACCCTGCAATGTATTTGCAGGGCCCGATCTCTGCCTTGATGACCCGGGGGTTGTCATGACAACCTCCGGGTCATCTAGCTACGGAAAGCTGCTGTGATCATTGTCACAGCAGCTTCCACTATAGGCAATGCATTGCAATGCCAGAGCATTGCAATGCATTGTAACTGCAATAAAAAGTAAAAAAAGTGAAAGTCCCATAAAGGGACAAGTTAAAAAAAAATCATTTTTTAAAAAAAATTGTAAAAAAAATATTAAAAAATAATTAAAAAAAATCCCCTAAAAAATACACATTTTTATGTAATAAAAAAAATAAAAAACAAAAACATACACATGTTAGGTATCGCCACGTCCGTAAAAATCCCATCTATAAAAGCGTAACCCTAGTTAACCCCTTCAGTGAAAGCCGTAAAAAAAAAACACAAAAAAGTAGTAAATTATACTTTTTCCAAGCGGTATCATTATACCGCTTGGAAAAAGTGCAATAACACGCGATCAAAAAGTCAGATATAAATAATCATGGTACCGCTGAAAACGTCATCTTGTCCCGCAAAAAACAAGCTGCTATACAGCATCATCAGCGAAAAAATAAAAAAGTTATAGCTCGCGGAATAAACTGATGCAAAAATAATTATTTTTTCTATAAAATTTTTTATTGTGTAAAAAAACGCCAAAACATAAAAAAAAATATATAAATGAGGAATTGCCGTAACCGTAGTGACCCGAAGAATAAAGCTGCTTTATCAATTTTACCACACACGGAACGGAGGAAAAAAAAAAAAAATTCCTGAATTGCTGGTTTTTGTTCATTCTGATTCCACAAAAATCGGAATAGGAAACGATCAAAAAACGTTATGTGCCCGAATATGGTACCAATAAAAACGTCAGCTCGTCCCGCAAAAAATAAGCCCACAGATAACTCTGTCGGCCGAAATATGGAAAAATTATAGCTCTCAAAATACGGCGATGCAAAAATTTCTTACAGAAAATTATTCCAAGAAAAAGCATCTCTTAGTGTGTGACAGAAGCTAAACATGAAAAAAGGGTGTAAATCTGGTATCGCTGTAATCGCACCGATCCGAGGAATAAAGTCGCCTAATCACTAATACCGCACGAGGAACGGCGTAAAAAAGAAAACCAATTCTTCACCTTTTGTGGATTTGTTCATTGTGCCTCCCAAAGATCGCAGTAAGGCGATCACAGTGGTTCCCCCCCACATATGGGGTATCAGCGTACTCAGGACAAAATGCACAATAGCTTTTGGGGTCCTATTTCTCCTGTTACCCTTAGAAAAATAAAAATTTGGGGCAAAAAGTTCATTTTTGTGGAAAAAAATATGATTTTTTTATTTTCACGGCTCTACATTATAAACTTCTGTGAAGCCCTTGGGGGTTCAAAGTGCTGACCACACATCTAGATAAGTTCCTTGGGGGGTCTAGTTTGCAAAATGGGGTCATTTGTGGGGGGTTTCTACTGTTTAGGCACATCAGGGGCTCTCCAAGCGCGACATGACACCCGCAGACCATTCCATCAAAGTCTGCATTTAAAAACGGTGCTCCTTCCCTTCCGAGCTCTGCCATGCGTCAAAATAGTGGTTTACCCCCACATATGGGGTATCAGCATACTCAGGACAAATTGCACAATAACTTTTGGGGTCCTGTTACCCTTTGGAAAATAACAATTGGGGGTGGAAAGATCATTTTTGTGGAAAAGATATGATTTTTTAATTTTACTGCTCTACGTTATAACCTTCTGTGAAGCCCTTGGGGGTTCAAAGCTTTCACCACACATCTAGATAAGTTCATTGGGGGGTCTAGTTTCCAAAATGGGGTCACTTGTGGGGGGTTTCCACTGTTTAGGCACACAGGGACTCTCCAAATGCGACATGGCGTCCAATCTCAATTCCAGCCAAAAAAGTCAAATGGCGCTGCTTCCCTTCCAAGCTCTGCCATGCGCCCAAATAGTGGTTTACCCCCACATATGGGGTATCAGCGTACTCAGGACAAATTGCACAATAACTTTTGGGGTCCTTTTACCCTTTGGAAAATAAAAATTGGGGGTGGAAAGATCATTTTAGTGGAAAAGATATGATTTTTTAATTTTACAGCTCTACGTTATAACCTTCTGTGAAGCCCTTGGGGGTTCAAAGCTCTCACCACACATCTAGATAAGTTCCTTGGGGTGTCTAGTTTCCAAAATGGGGTTACTTGTGGGGGGTATCCACTGTTTAGGCACACAGGGACTCTCCAAATGCGACATGGCGTCCAATCTCAATTCCAGCCAAAAAAGTCAAATGGCGCTGCTTCCCTTCCGAGCTCTGCCATGCACCCAAATAGTGGTTTACCCTCACATATCGGGTATCAGCATACTCAGGACTAATTGCACAATAACTTTTGGGGTCCTTTTATCCTTTGGAAAATAAAAATTGGGATGAAAAGATCATTTTTGTGGAAAAAAATATGATTTTTTAATTTTACGGCTCTACGTTATAACCTTCTGTGAAGCCCTTGGGGGTTCAAAGCTCTCACTACACATTTAGATAAGTTACTTGGGGGGTCTACTTTCCAAAATGGGGTCACTTGTGGGGGGTTTCCACTGTTTAGGCACACAGGGACTCTCCAAATGCGACATGGCGTCCAATCTCAATTCCAGCCAAAAAAGTCAAATGGCGCTGCTTCCCTTCCGAGCTCTGCCATGCACCCAAATAGTGGTTTACCCCCACATATGGGGTATCAGCGTACTCAGGACTAATTGCACAATAACTTTTGGGGTCCTTTTACCCTTTGGAAAATAAAAATTGGGATGAAAAGATCATTTTTGTGGAAAAAACATGATTTTTTTAATTTTACGGCTCTACGTTATAACCTTCTGTGAAGCCCTTGGGGGTTAAAAGCTCTCACAACACATTTAGATAAGTTACTTGGGGGGTCTAGTTTCCAAAATGGGGTCACTTGTGGGGGGTTTCCACTGTTTAGGCACACAGGGACTCTCCAAATGCGACATGGCGTCCAATCTCAATTCCAGCCAAAAAAGTCAAATGGCGCTGCTTCCCTTCCGAGCTCTGCCATGCGCCCAAATAGTGTTTACCCCCACACATGGGGTATCGATGTACTCAGGAGAAATTGTACAACAAATATTGTGGTTCATTTTCTACTGATACCCTTGACAAAATTTTAAAAAATTGTGTCGAAAGAAAAATTTTGGGAAAAAAAGTTAAATGTTAATTTTTTCCTTCCACATTGCTTCAATTCTTGTGAAGTACCTAAAGGGTTAATAAACTTCTTGAATGTGGCTTTGAACACGTTGAGGGGTGCAGTTTTTAGAATGGTGTCACTTTTGGGTATTTTCTGTCATATTGACCCCTCAAATTCACTTCAAATGTGAGGTGGCCACTAAAAAAAATGATTTTGTAAATTTTGTTGGAAAAATGAGAAATTGCTGGTCAACTTTTAACACTTATAACTTCCTAACAAAAAAAAATTTTGGTTCCAAAATTGTGCTGATGTAAAGTAGACATGTGGGAAATGTTATTTATTAACTAATTTTTGTGACATATCTCTCTGATTTAATGGCATAAAAATTAAAAATTTGAAAATTGCAAAATTTTCAAAATTTTTGCCATATTTCCGTTTTTTTCATAAATAAACGCAAGTTATATTGAAGAAATTTTACCACTATCATGAAGTACAATATGTCTAGAGAAAACAATCTCAGAATTGCCAAGATCCGTTGAAGCGTTCCAGAGTTATAACCTCATAAAGAGACAGTGGTCAGAAATGTAAAAATTGGCCTGGTCTTTAACCTACAAAATGGCTTGGTCGTTAAGGGGTTAAATACATGTCCAGTATTTTGCACACACACTGTACTAATTGTATTTGTCACATCTATATATCTACCTATTCTATATGTATTTACTGTATGTAATCCATCTCTTCTATCCTGTCGGCTCCTGCAGTGATTTTACAGAACCTGGAAGATGTATTGCCGACTTTTCTTATATCTATCTCTCTATGCAATAGAGTGTCAGTGACACTTCTCTCCTCTCTCTCTTATATATATATATATATATATATATACACACATTACACTTTACAAAAAAGTGTGAAACAACTGAAAATATGTCTTATATTCTAGGTTCTTCAAAGTAGCCACCTTTTGCTTTGGTAACTGCTCTGCACGCAGAAAAGGTGAACGGATGGACTATACATGCCTGGTTCCCACCGTGAAGCATGGAGGAGGAGGTGTGATGGTGTGGGGGTGCTTTGCTGGTGACACTGTTGGGGATTTATTCAAAATTGAAGGCATACTGAACCAGCATGGCACCACAGCATCTTGCAGGCAGTATGCTATTCCATCCAGTTTGCGTTTAGTTGGACCATCATTTCTTTTTCAACAGGACAATGACCTCAAACACACCTCCAGGCTGTGTAAGGGCTATTTGACCAAGAAGGAGAGTGATGGGGTGCTACGCCAGATGACCTGGCCTCGACAGTCACCAGACCTGAACCCAATCGAAAATACCCCGTACACCAGAAGTGGATAAAGGCAGGAGAACGTCGGGGCGCGTCTTTCCAGGCCGTCTGCGTCACCCTCAGGCTCCCAGGTAGTGGCATTCCTCCATTAGGTCATCTTTGTGTTTTTCTTTTTATTCACGGTCTCTGTATTCACATATTATTTAGGATCTAGTGTATGCACTTGTTTATTTAACACTGCATGTTGTTTTATTTTGGATATGCACTGCAGTTGTGTTAACACGTTATAGATTGGTTCTTTTACAGCACCCTTGTGGTCAGTGTGTTTAAGTTATTTTACACTGGTACATGCACAGTATGATTCAGCATTATATGCTTATTATTTTTTATTGGGTGAATGACCTTCTTTGTGGATTACATTATTTATATTACACAGTTTGTTGCCCATACATGTATATATATATTACCTATTTAGTCCCTGGTTGAGTAATTTGAGCCTGATATTATAAAGGGCTTATTATCGGACGCTTTTGGTTGTTTTATATTTTAATAACATTTTTTATTGTTATTTACATCTTGTACAACATTGCTCAATAAAGATTATATATATTTTTGCACATTTTTGCTTCTCTTCATTATGATATAGAGTATATATACATATGTATTTTTCATTTTATTAAGTCTTTATTCTGGGTTCTCCTGCCTTTATCCACTTCTGGTGTACGGGGTATTTTCCATTTTCCGGATGGTTTGCCATCTTATTTTTTCAGGATTTATGGTATCACTTGCTAATTAATTTATATATAGATATTCGCTGCACATCAAGATGATTAATCAAGTGTGTATAGTCCCATTTATCCTGTTCATTTTACTGAACCCAATCGAGATGGTTTGGGGTGAGCTCGACCGCTCACCGCTTCAATTTTGAATAAATCCCCAACAGTGTCACCAGCAAAGCACCCCCACACCATCACACCACCTCCTCCATGCTTCACAGTGGGAACCAGGCATGTAGAGTCCAGCCGTTCACCTTTTCTGTATGCAAAGCAGTAATCAAAGCAAAAGGTGGCTACTTTGAAGAACCTAGAATATAAGACATATTTTCAGTTGTTTCACACTTTTTTGTTAAGTATATAATTCCACATGTGTTAATTCATAGTTTTGATGCCTTCAGTGTGAATGTACAGTTTTCATAATCATGAAAATACAGAAAAATCTTTGAATGAGAAGGTGTGTCCAAACTTTTGGTCTGTACTGTATGTATTCTGTGTATATAACTATTCTTTTCTAACCTGTCAGTGTGATTTTACTGGACACCACACATGAATTGCCGGCTTTTCAAAGGACACTGGTGTGTAAAAATCAGACAGCACTTGTATGGTGCAAGTGCTTTCTGATTTTTTTCTCGCACCCATTGACTTCTATTGCGGGATGCGATCCGAATACTGATTACAATCGCAGCATGCTGCAATTTTTTTCCAGTCCGACCGTGATCCGATCTGAGCAGGAAAAAAACACAAATGAAGACACAATCATAGAATAACATTGGCCCGAATTCAATCCGATTTTTTTATCGGATTGCATTAGTCCGATTTCATTGCAAGTAGGAATGGGCCCTTAGGGCTCGCTCACACGAGCAAATGAATCGGACAATTTTTTTATCGGATTGTGCTCCCACCAGTGTTAATCTATGGGGCAGTGCACATCTGTGATTATTTTCTTTTGCTGATTCGGCATGTGGCATGCTGCAAATGTCTGCGAGAATCAGATTGCATGCACCCATACAAGTCTACAGGTGCGTGTGAAACATCACACTGCACTTGGATGTCACCCGAGTGCAGTGTGAGTCCCGCATACGCCGACAATGGAGGAGATGGAGAAATTAATTTCTCTGTCTCCTCTGTACCTGCACTCCGATTCTCTAATGCGAGATGATCAGAGCATAGAGCACTCACACTCGGCTGATGCTTGCAGCAGAGCAGGAGCCGAGTGTCATTTGCATGTGATAATATACACTAGTGTAGCTCCAGTCTTATACAAGCTCTACACTGACTACTTTACATTGTATCAATATGTCATATATAGTCCCATGAAAAGATATAATAGAATATTTACAAAAATATGAGGGGTGTACTCACTTTTGTGATATACTGTATCCCCAAAGTTCTGCTGTTATAATCTGTTCTAGTACCTGATCAAATTTTAGCATATTATGGCAATTTCAATCTTGTAGGGGTGGTCCACTACTAGGACAACCCCTTCTTTAACCAAATGTTATGCCGGCGTAGTTCCCGCGGTGTTGGCACTCGCTCTACCTGGGTCTGTGATGCAGTGTGGTGACACGTGACGCCGGCATCACTGTCTCCACATTCGTGCGTACTGAACATGAAGAGGAAGCCAGGGCTGCAGCTCATCCCGGACTTCCTCTTCATGTCCAGTTTGTCCGAAGGCGGAGACAGTGACGGCAGTGCTGATTGGGTGCCGGGCATCATGTGTCATTCCAGCACATCACAGTCCCAACACTACTGCAATGGAGCCGGCACAGGAGGTGAGTATAGACTTTATTATTTTATCATGGCTGAACATTTAGTTTAAGAAGGGGTTGTCCTAGTAGTAGACAACTCCCTTTAAAGAGAACCTGTCAGCAGGATTGTGCACAATAACCTGCAGTCAGTGTCAGGTCGGCACTGTTATACCGATTAAAATGATACCTTGTTGGGTGAAATCCGTCTTGTGGTTGTTGTTTACTGTAATCTTTATTTGCAGTTTTGAGTTAATGATATGCTCGTGCTCCGGGGCGGCCTGTGGTGGGTCTTCATGTGGTGCTCTGCTTAGGTATTCATACTGATGGCTTATGACAGGTCACTGAGTCACCTGCCCCCTATTTCACATACTGCATAAAATATGGTTTAAAAAAAAAATTCACATTCATCAGGCAGGTGAAGATTTTTTTTCCAACAAAGCTATATGTCTTAATAAAATGAAAACAGGCATATTATCCACTGTATCATGCTAAAGCGCAGAAGACGCCATCAGCGCCTGCCTGATGAATGTGAATTTTTTTTTAAAAAAAACATATTCTATGCAGCATGTAAAATAGGGATTAGGTCACTGAGGGATCATTGACCTGTCATAAGCCATACAGATGAATATGTAAGCAGAGCAGCACATGAAGCCCCGCACACAGCGCCGCCCCAGAGCACGAGAATATGAATAACTGGAAACTGCAAATAAAGATTAAACAACAACCACAAGACGGATTTCATCAACCAAGGTATCATTTTAATCAGTATAACGGTCATAACCTGACACTGTGTGTAGGTTACTGAGCACAATCTTGCTGACAGGTTCCCTTTACAGCATATTACAGAATTGCAGTATGATCTGGGGGTGAAAGGTAGAGAAAGGATCTTGTATACTCACTGTTTACTGTTTTCTGAAGCAAGAAATGGAAGAAAAGAAGGATTGTAGTCTAAAAAATAGTAGAAACAAAGTAACATGAGTGTTAAGAAAAATATCCTCCATTTCCAGAGATACCATGATATTGAGTACACTCACTCTACAAATATGTCCAGAAGACTCATGAAATATGAGGTGATCCCGGAACTCCTAGTGCGGTAGGCAAGTAGCACAGTTTATAGTCTGTCCTGTCACTGTTCACTGTCCAAATGAATGGAAGTCCCTGGTACTGCAGCGCGCACCATTCAAGTGACCAAAACTGCCATCGATAACTCTTTACCGACATCCACTATACTGTACATGTATGATGCAAGTCGGTGGCAGGTGCATGGAAGGGGCTCACCGGGTGCATCTAGCCTCTACCTGGTAGATAACGGCTGTGACACACAACCAGAACCTACCCCTAACAGCTGAGACTGTTAACTTATTACCCCTTCACGACATTTGATGTATATTTATGGCATGACCTTAAAACCGGAAACCCTCCAATGTGGCTGAACTACAACAATTCTTCAAAGATGAGTGGGCCAAAATTCCTCCAGAACGTTGTGAAAGACTTATTGCCAGTTATCGCAAACGCTTGATTGCAGTTGTTGCTGCTAAGGGTTGCCCAACCAGTTATTAGGTTTAGGGCAAACATTTTTCACACAGGGTCCTGTAGGTTTGGATTCCTTTTTCCCTTAATAATAAAATTTTTCACTTAAAAACTGCATTTTGTGATTACCGTATATACTCATGTATAAGCCGACCCATGTATAAGCCGACCCCCCTAATTTTGCCACAAAAAACTGGGAAAACTTATTGACTCGCGTATAAGCCTAGGGTGAAAAATGATTATGCCCCCATATGATGCTCCACAGATTATGCCCCCATATGCTGCACAGATTATGCCCAATATACTCCACAGATTATGCCCCTTTATGCTCCAGATTATGCCCCCATATGCTCCAGATTATGCCCAATATGCTTCAGAGATTATGCCCCCATATGCTCCAGATTATGCCCCCATATATTCCACAGATTATGCCCCCATATGATCCACAGATTATGCTCCAGATTATGCCCCCATATGTTCCACAGCTTATGCCCCCATATGCTCCATATTATGCCCCCATATGCTCCAGATTATGCCCCCATATGTTCCACAGTTTATGCCCCCATATGCTCCATATTATGCCCCCATATGTTCCACATCTTATGCCCCCATATGCTCCAGATTATGCCCCCATATGTTCCACAGCTTATGCCCCCATATGCTCCATATTATGCCCCCATATGTTCCACAGCTTATGCCCCCATATGCTCCATATTATGCCCCCATATGCTCCAGATTATGCCCCCATATGTTCCACAGCTTATGCCCCATATGCTCCATATTATGCCCCCATATGTTCCACAGTTTATGCCCCATATGCTCCAGATTATGCCCCATATGTTCCACAGCTTATGCCCCCATATGCTCCATATTATGCCCCCATATGCTCCATATTATGCCCCCATATGTTCCACAGCTTATGCCCCTATATGCTCCATATTATGCCTCCATATGCTCCAGATTATGCCCCATATGTTCCACAGCTTATGCCCCCATATGCTCCATATTATGCCCCCATATGTTCCAAAGCTTATGCCCCCATATGCTCCATATTATGCCCCCATATGTTCCAGATTATGCCCCATATGCTGCTGCAAGAAAAAAAAAATGACATACTCACCTCTCGTCGCTGGGGGCCAGGTGCCGGGGTCCTGAGCAGGCGGTGACACCGGCGCGCTATGGGGGACAGGTGCCGGTGTCACCGCTCGCTCAGGACCCCGGCACCTGAGATATTTACCTGTCCTCTCTGCACCGCAGCGCTGCTCCCTCTTCCTGGTCCTCGGCAGTGAATGATCTGGCAGGGGGCGCGGCGCACACTAACGACGTCATCGCGCCCTCTGCCTGAACATTCACAGCCAGAGGAGTCAGACGAGGACGCAGCACAGCGGTGGAGAGAGGACAGGTAAATATCGCTGTACTCACCCCTCCGCCGCGCGTCCCTGCAGCCTCTCCTCTTCTCCCGGCGCTCTCCACAGCGCTTTGTTCCTACAGCGGTCACATGGTACCGCTCATTAAAGTCATGAATATGTGCATATTCATGACTTTAATGAGCGGTGCCATGTGACCGCTGCAGGAAGGAGCCGGAGATCGTGGGAGAAGCAGGGGGGCTGCAGAGACCGCGGCGGAGGAGAGGTGAGTATAATCCGACACCCCCGCTCCCCCTCCCCCGCCGACCCCCGTATATGACCCGTGTATAAGCCGAGAGGGGACTTTCAGCCCTAAAAAATGGGCTGAAAATCTCGGCTTATACACGAGTATATACGGTACTTGTGTTATCTTTACCTAATATCTAAATTTGTTTGGTGATCTGAAACATTTAAGTGTGACAAACAAGCAAAAGAATAGGAAATCAGGAAGGGGCAAACACTTTTTCACACAACTGTACAGTAGTAAGGAATCATCTCTATCATTATGTCATCTGGAAGCTTTGCTCAGTAATCTCTGCTCTTACCTGGACTTGATCGTCTTCTTTCCTTTCTTTTTGGTGTTCTGCTCCCTACAGTAAATAAAACATAGATCATCTCAAGTAAATGTACAAGTAACAGTGGGGATTAGGATGTGTAAAAGGCTCATTGTCATGAGAATGACAGACATTGAAAATTCCTCAATTTCTCACTCTAACCGAAATACTTGCTTAGTAAAATTTATACATTTACTACATCACACAGATAAAATATCATGATCCCAAAACGATGGATAAAGATCGGGAAGATACTCCCACAGTACTGGAAAAACCCAGTAACATTGATATAATAGAATATTTGGCAAGGAACCAAAAGGTCAATAATTGGGAAAAAGTTTATAGCAATATCAAAAAGTTCAACATAAAATATTAGATACATTAGTGACAAGTAGATGGTGAGGACACCAAAAAATAGAACCACAACAAGGACTACAAGGTATAAATCATTATAGGACAAGTGTTCGGGCAGCAGAATATAAAAACATGACCACAGTCAAAAATAGTTTGTAACATAATTTAACCCATTGTATGGCCCCCACATATAAAAGGTGAGAACACCTTGTGATAAAAGTATGACAGTCAGTCAAGGTATAAAAATGCAGAATGAGCTGCATTGTGTGAAGTCACCAGGTGATGATCAGACGGGTGAAAGTAGACGGTCATCTACATGAATAGTAATTAATATTTGCATAACCCATGAAAGGATTTGTATAATTGGGCTAAAACAGAGAAAATGGTGTAAAATAATAAAAGAGCCATTGCTCACATGATAAATCCTGTACCGGAGGAATGAAGTTAGCGCCTACCCACGAGACCGCTGCAGCTAATTCATGTCCTTGGCCCATTTCTCATCTTTGCCAAAAAATTTTTTTATTGAAAACCACATAAATGTGACTGGAATGGGTTATGGAAGGGGTGAGAATAAATTATGTTAGCACCTGTGTTCCATCTCTCTTATAAGAGCACATCTATATTTTCTTATATTACCAGTAAATATCTGCACTTACATATCTATGGTATCATCATTCTCCTCCGCGTCCTCCTCCATTAACTCCTCAGTAGTCTCCTCCCTATAGTACGTGGAACAGAGATTATCGTATATGTTAGGCGAGGGTTACACTGAGACTTTTTGTAATGCTAATTATTGATTTTAAATATATACTGTACAATATGCAAACTATATACTGTATATACACACACTATATACATACACACACAGCATGTACTGCACATATACATAAGCACTCTATATACTGTATACATACAGTACAGACCAAAAGTTTGGACACACCTTCTCATTCAAAGATTTTCTGTATTTTCATGACTATGAAAATTGTACATTCACACTGAAGGCATCAAAACTATGAATTAACACATGTGGAATTATATCCTTAACAAAAAAGTGTGAAACAACTGAAAATTGTCTTATATTCTAGATTCTTCAAAGTAGCCACCTTTTGCTTTGATTACTGCTTTGCACACTCTTGGCATTCTCTTGATGAGCTTCAAGAGGTAGTCACCGGAAATGGTTTTCACTACACAGGTGTGCCCTGTCAGGTTTAATAAGTATGATTTCTTGCCCTTATAAATGGGGTTGGGACCATCAGTTGTGTTGTGCAGAAGTCTGGTGGATACACAGCTGATAGTCCTACTGAATAGATTGTTAGAATGTGTATTATGGCAAGAAGAAAGCAGCTAAGTAAAGAAAAACGAGTGGCCATCATTACTTTAAGAAATGAAGGTCAGTTAGTCCGAAAAATTGGGAAAATTTTGAAAGTATGCCCAAGTGCAGTTGCAAAAACCATCAAGCGCTACAAAGAAACTGGCTCACATGAGGACCGCCCCAGGAAAGGAAGACCAAGAGTCCGCTCTGCTTCTGAGGATAAGTTTATCCGAGTCACGAGCCTCAGAAATCGCAGGTTAACAGCAGCTCAGATTAGAGACCAGGTCAATGCCACACAGAGTTCTAGCAGCAGACACATCTCTACAACAACTGTTAAGAGGAGACTTTGTGCAGCAGGCCTTCATGGTAAAATAGCTGCTAGGAAACCACTCCTAAGGACAGGCAACAAGCAGAAGAGACTTGTTTGGGATAAAGAACACAAGGAATGGACATTAGACCAGTGGAAATCTGTGCTTTGGTCTGATGAGTCCAAATTTGAGATCTTTGGTTCCAACCACCGTGTCTTTGTGCGACGCAGAAAAGGTGAACGGATGGACTCTAGATGCCTGGTTTCAACAGTGAAGCATGGAGGAGGAGTTGTGATGGTGTGTGGGGTGCTTTGCTGGTGACACTGTTGGGGATTTATTCAAAATTGAAGGCATACTGAAGCAGCATGGCTACCACAGCATCTTGCAGAGGCATGGTATTCCATCCGGTTTGCGTTTAGTTGGACCATCATTTATTTTTCAACAGGACAATGACCCCAAACACACCTCCAGGCTGTGTAAGGGCTATTTGACCAAGAAGGAGAGTTATGGGGTGCTACGCCAGATGACCTGGCCTCCACAGTCACCAGACCTGAACCCAATCGAGATGGTTTGGGGTGAGCTGGACCGCAGAGTGAAGGCAAAAGGGCCAACAAGTGCTAGGCATCTCTGGGAACTCCTTCAAGATTGTTGGAAGACGATTTCCGGTGACTACCTCTTGAAGCTCATCAAGAGAATGCCAAGCGTGTGCAAAGCAGTCATCAAAGCAAAAGGTGGCTACTTTGAAGAACCTTGAATATAAGACATATTTTCAGTTGTTTCACACTTTTTTGTTAAGTATATAATTCCACATGTGTTAATTCATAGTTTTGATGCCTTCAGTGTGAATGTACAATTTTCATAGTCATGAAAATACAGAAAAATCATTGAATGAGAAGGTGTGTCCAAACTTTTGGTCTGTACTGTATATACTCTACAAACTGTATACATACACACTATCTACTGTATACATACACAACCTATGTACTACATACACATACAATGTAGTGTACACATATACACACTGTACAGTACAGACCAAAAGTTTGGATACACCTTCTCATTTAAAGATTTTTCTGTATTTTCATGACTATGAAAAGTGTACATTCACACTGAAGGCATCAAAACTATGAATTAACTCATGTGGAATTATATACTTAACAAAAAAGTGTGTAACAACTGAAAATATGTCTTATATTCTAGGTTCTTCAAAGTAGCCACCTTTTGCTTTGATGACTGCTTTGCACACTCTTGGCATTCTCTTGATGAGCTTCAAGAGGTAGTCACTGGAAATGGTTTTCACTTCACAGGTGTGCCCTGTCATGTTTAATAAGTGGGATTTCTAGCCTTATAAATGGGATTGGGACCATCAGTTGTGTTGTGCAGAAGTCTGGTGGATACACAGCTGACAGTCCTACTACTGAATAGACCAGTGGAAATCTGAGCTTTGGTCTGATGAGTCCAAATTTGAGATCTTTGGTTTCAACCACAGTGTCTTTGTGCGACGCAGAAAATGTGAACGGATGGACTCTACATGCCTGGTTCCCACCGTAAAGCATGGAGGAGGAGGTGTGATGGTGTGGGGGTGCTTTGCTGGTGACACTGTTGGGGATTTATTCAAAATTGAAGGCATACTGAAGCAGCATGGCTACCACAGCATCTTGCAGCGGCATGGTATTCCATCCGGTTTGCGTTTAGTTGGACCATCATTTATTTTTCAACAGGACAACGACCCCAAACACACCTCCAGGCTGTGTAAGGGCTATTTGACCAAGAAGGAGAGTGATGGGGTGGTACGCCAGATGACCTGGCCTCCACAGTCACCAGACCTGAACCCAATCGAGATGGTTTGGGGTGAGCTGGACCGCAGAGTGAAGGCAAAAAGGCCAACAAGTGCTAAGCATCTCTGGGAACTCCTTCAAAATTGTTGGAAGACCATTTCTGGTGACTACCTCTTGAAGCTCATCAAGAGAATGGCAAGAGTGTGCAAAGCAGTAATCAAAGCAAAAGGTGGCGAGACCGCTGCAGCTAATTCATGTCCTTGGCCCATTTCACATCTTTGCTAAAAAAAAATTTAATTTGAAAACCACATAAATGTGACTGGAATGGGTTATGGAAGGGGTGAGAATAAATTATGTTAGCACCTGTGTTCCATCTCTCTTATAAGAGCACATCTATATTTTCTTATATTACCAGTAAATATCTGCACTTACATATCTATGGTATCATCATTCTCCTCCGCGTCCTCCTCCATTAACTCCTCAGTAGTCTCCTCCCTATAGTACGTGGAACAGAGATTATCGTATATGTTAGGCGAGGGTTACACTGAGACTTTTTGTAATGCTAATTATTGATTTTAAATATATACTGTACAATATGCAAACTATATACTGTATATACACACACTATATACATACACACACAGCATGTACTGCACATATACATAAGCACTCTATATACTGTATACATACAGTACAGACCAAAAGTTTGGACACACCTTCTCATTCAAAGATTTTCTGTATTTTCATGACTATGAAAATTGTACATTCACACTGAAGGCATCAAAACTATGAATTAACACATGTGGAATTATATCCTTAACAAAAAAGTGTGAAACAACTGAAAATATGTCTTATATTCTAGATTCTTCAAAGTAGCCACCTTTTGCTTTGATTACTGCTTTGCACACTCTTGGCATTCTCTTGATGAGCTTCAAGAGGTAGTCACCGGAAATGGTTTTCACTACACAGGTGTGCCCTGTCAGGTTTAATAAGTATGATTTCTTGCCCTTATAAATGGGGTTGGGACCATCAGTTGTGTTGTGCAGAAGTCGGTGGATACACAGCTGATAGTCCTACTGAATAGATTGTTAGAATGTGTATTATGGCAAGAAGAAAGCAGCTAAGTAAAGAAAAACGAGTGGCCATCATTACTTTAAGAAATGAAGGTCAGTTAGTCCGAAAAATTGGGAAAATTTTGAAAGTATGCCCAAGTGCAGTTGCAAAAACCATCAAGCGCTACAAAGAAACTGGCTCACATGAGGACCGCCCCAGGAAAGGAAGACCAAGAGTCCGCTCTGCTTCTGAGGATAAGTTTATCCGAGTCACGAGCCTCAGAAATCGCAGGTTAACAGCAGCTCAGATTAGAGACCAGGTCAATGCCACACAGAGTTCTAGCAGCAGACACATCTCTACAACAACTGTTAAGAGGAGACTTTGTGCAGCAGGCCTTCATGGTAAAATAGCTGCTAGGAAACCACTCCTAAGGACAGGCAACAAGCAGAAGAGACTTGTTTGGGATAAAGAACACAAGGAATGGACATTAGACCAGTGGAAATCTGTGCTTTGGTATGATGAGTCCAAATTTGAGATCTTTGGTTCCAACCACCGTGTCTTTGTGCGACGCAGAAAAGGTGAACAGATGGACTCTAGATGCCTGGTTTCAACAGTGAGGCATGGAGGAGGAGTTGTGATGGTGTGGGGGTGCTTTGCTGGTGACACTGTTGGGGATTTATTCAAAATTGAAGGCATACTGAAGCAGCATGGCTACCACAGCATCTTGCAGAGGCATGGTATTCCATCCGGTTTGCGTTTAGTTGGACCATCATTTATTTTTCAACAGGACAATGACCCCAAACACACCTCCAGGCTGTGTAAGGGCTATTTGACCAAGAAGGAGAGTTATGGGGTGCTACGCCAGATGACCTGGCCTCCACAGTCACCAGACCTGAACCCAATCGAGATGGTTTGGGGTGAGCTGGACCGCAGAGTGAAGGCAAAAGGGCCAACAAGTGCTAGGCATCTCTGGGAACTCCTTCAAGATTGTTGGAAGACGATTTCCGGTGACTACCTCTTGAAGCTCATCAAGAGAATGCCAAGCGTGTGCAAAGCAGTCATCAAAGCAAAAGGTGGCTACTTTGAAGAACCTTGAATATAAGACATATTTTCAGTTGTTTCACACTTTTTTGTTAAGTATATAATTCCACATGTGTTAATTCATAGTTTTGATGCCTTCAGTGTGAATGTACAATTTTCATAGTCATGAAAATACAGAAAAATCATTGAATGAGAAGGTGTGTCCAAACTTTTGGTCTGTACTGTATATACTCTACAAACTGTATACATACACACTATCTACTGTATACATACACAACCTATGTACTACATACACATACAATGTAGTGTACACATATACACACTGTACAGTACAGACCAAAAGTTTGGATACACCTTCTCATTTAAAGATTTTTCTGTATTTTCATGACTATGAAAAGTGTACATTCACACTGAAGGCATCAAAACTATGAATTAACTCATGTGGAATTATATACTTAACAAAAAAGTGTGTAACAACTGAAAATATGTCTTATATTCTAGGTTCTTCAAAGTAGCCACCTTTTGCTTTGATGACTGCTTTGCACACTCTTGGCATTCTCTTGATGAGCTTCAAGAGGTAGTCACTGGAAATGGTTTTCACTTCACAGGTGTGCCCTGTCAGGTTTAATAAGTGGGATTTCTAACCTTATAAATGGGATTGGGACCATCAGTTGTGTTGTGCAGAAGTCTGGTGGATACACAGCTGACAGTCCTACTACTGAATAGACCAGTGGAAATCTGAGCTTTGGTCTGATGAGTCCAAATTTGAGATCTTTGGTTTCAACCACCGTGTCTTTGTGCGACGCAGAAAATGTGAACGGATGGACTCTACATGCCTGGTTCCCACCGTAAAGCATGGAGGAGGAGGTGTGATGGTGTGGGGGTGCTTTGCTGGTGACACTGTTGGGGATTTATTCAAAATTGAAGGCATACTGAAGCAGCATGGCTACCACAGCATCTTGCAGTGGCATGGTATTCCATCCGGTTTGCGTTTAGTTGGACCATCATTTATTTTTCAACAGGACAACGACCCCAAACACACCTCCAGGCTGTGTAAGGGCTATTTGACCAAGAAGGAGAGTGATGGGGTGCTACGCCAGATGACCTGGCCTCCACAGTCACCAGACCTGAACCCAATCGAGATGGTTTGGGGTGAGCTGGACCGCAGAGTGAAGGCAAAAAGGCCAACAAGTGCTAAGCATCTCTGGGAACTCCTTCAAAATTGTTGGAAGACCATTTCTGGTGACTACCTCTTGAAGCTCATCAAGAGAATGGCAAGAGTGTGCAAAGCAGTAATCAAAGCAAAAGGTGGCTACTTTGAAGAACCTAGAATATAAGACATAATTTCAGTTGTTTCACACTTTTTTGTTACGTATATAATTCCACATGTGTTAATTCATAGTTTTGATGCCTTCAGTGTGAATGTACAGTTTTCATAATCATGAAAATACAGAAAAATCTTTAAATGAGGTGTGTACAAACTTTTGGTCTGTACTGTATATTGTATATATATATATATATATATATATATATATACACACATACACTCATTCATTCATCTTTGTTATATCTGTTGTCCTTCACTTCAAAAATCCTTCGGTATGCCCACTCATCCCAGGACAGTCGTGGAGGGGGTGACATTGCGTAGAGGAGGGGGACATAGTACAGATTTGCCTGAAGACTGTTTAATGTCTCGTCTGCACATTGCTGTGGACCCTTCTCCTACCCCAAATTTTAGCTTCTGACCCGACGCTGGCAGGAAGTTGGGAATGACGTGACAATACAATGGAGGATGCGCAGCATGTACTCTAAGTAATGCTGTGCATCCTCCTTCATGGAGTGGCTGCAGATGTTTGAACCCCTTAATGCTGACCCTACATAATAAAAAGCAGAATTAATTTCAGCCTATTGGTTTAACCATTCACAACAGTCAATGGTCTAACATGTGGACACTCGAGAAATTTAATTGTCCAGCCCCAGGATAAATGAATCAAAACGATTGATATAGAGAAATATATATTCCATATGAATGATAAATCCCAGTCATTTCTACTGACAGTTGGAAATGTTTTTTTTTACAAAGCAGCCCCATTATTAGAAATTCCTGATATAACAGGTATGTTATTATTAAGCTGAGCCACTAGAAATAGTCATCCAGGTGGATGCCTGTGGTGGTAAGACAACTACTGGATAACTATTGAGTAACAGAAAGCCCTGGACCAGCGAGGATGAGCAATAAATAGCAGGGTCACTTCAAATACTGTAGTCCACCACTGGGTCAAGCGGAAACACAACCTTGTATAATATGTTAGGCTGGTCATATAGTATTATATTTTCAGAAATAACATACGTACGGGATGGTTTCCAAATATGGACGCCATTTTCTTTTTCTAAACCTGAATGGCCAGAAAGCCGGTGGTGATGTTTTGATCTTCAGAATCAATCTGTTGGAGAAGTGAAGAAGAGAAAAGTAGTGACAAAGATTTCACAACAGCGAATGTATCATCATGCAGCTTCTTTCATCAACTCAAGGATTTATCAGTGTAATTTAAGCAGAATTCAGGCATCAATTGCTTTGAAAAATTGGTAAATTTTGACACAACTTGGAGTTGCGGAAAAATGTTGCGACTTTTGGTGTTTCTTTCAACTCTGACAAAATGAGTGGAGCTGTGACAGGATGGGTGTGCAGCGAGGATGTCATACCACAGCTTGTCTAATTCATGAAAATCTGTAGTATTCCCTACTACAGAAATATTACTCCAGTCATTTTTCTGGCGTGACGCACAGAGGTGCACGCCACTCGTCAGATGCTGCTGATTCATGAAGAGGCATACACGTCTTCATAGATCAGGTAATAATAATAATAATAATAATTTTATTTCTATAGCGCCAACATATTCCGCAGCACTTTACATTATAGAGAGGACTTGTACAGACAATAGACATTACAGCATAACAATAACGACAAAGATCAACAGATACCAAAAGGAATGAGGGCCCTGCTCGCAAGCTTACAATCTATAAGGAAATAGGAGAGACATGAAAGGTGGATGGTATCATTTGCTTTCGTTGTTCGGACCAGCCATAATGTAGGAAATCGGGTGTTCATGTAATGCTGCATAAACCGGTTATCAGCCAGAATATAGAAAAGTACAGACACATAGGGCTATTAAATGCATAAAGCGTATGAGAACATGACACGAGGAACCTGGTTATGGTAAAAATTTTGAATGGACAGCACTAGGATAGTTAGATTAATGTGTTGAGGCGGTAGGCCAGTCTGAAGAAATGCGTTTTTAGTAGTGATGAGTGAGTATGCTCGTTGCTCGTGTGATCTCCGACTGTATTTGGAAGTGGTCGGAGATTTAGTTTCTGTCGCTGCAGCTGTCTGATTTGCGGCTACTAGACAGCATGAATACATGTGGGGATTGCCTGTTTGTTAGGGAATCCCCACATGTATTCAGGCTGTCTAGCAGTAGCAAATCATGCAAATACTCGGAGACCATCCGGGCATGCACGGTAAAACTCGAGCAACGAGCATACTCGTTCATCACTAAGTTTTTAGTGCACGCTTAAAACTGTGGGTATTGGGATTAATCTAACTAACCTGGGTAGTGCATTCAAAAAAATAGGCGCAGCACGTGAAAAGTCTTGGAGACAGGAGTGGGAGGTTCTAATTATTAAGGATGTTAACCTCAGGTCATTAGCAGAATAGAGGGCGTGGGTAAGTTGGTAGACTGAGACAGGGAGGAGATGTAGGGTGGTGCTGAGCTGTGGACTGCTTTGTGGGTGAGGGTAATAAGTTTATACTGAATTCTGGAGTGAATGGATAACCAGTGTAATGACTGGCCAAGGTATTGGTATTGCATTTTTATTCCCCTAGGTCTTCTGGATTAATTAATAGCTCGAATTATACTTCCATAGGTTGTTTTAAAAAATGAGCAAATAAATAATCCCATAATTTCCAGCACCCAAAGACATATCAAGCGGACAGATGAAATATTTTACTGTTCCTTTTATTTTAATACTGCCATTTGTTTTGGTCAGTTGTTGCATGTTTGCTGAAATGGAAGTTTATAAGGAGTGTAAAAAGTAAAGGTTTCTTCACTACTTGACACAAAGTGAAGCTGTTTTTGTGATCGAGGCCTGGTGTTTTCCATGTGTACAGTACAAGGTGTTAGGGACTTTAATGAGATCTCACCGCCACCCTCCTTTTTTTATTTAAAAACTTTCTGGGCCTTGTTGTTTTATTAGTCTTGCAGCTGCATAATTCAGAAAGCCGTGGGACAGCAGATATGGTTTTTGTGGCACACCAACTCGAGGAAAAGTGCCAGGAGCAACACAGCGACATTTTTGCTACATTTGTTGACTTGCCTACTTTGGACACCTCATACAAAGAGAACAATCACTGGAGAAGGACATCATGGTCAGGAGAAGGAACAAGGAGAAGAAGAAGACTAGCAACCCAATGGCTTGATACAATTTAGGTAATGGGAGAGAAGACCCATCAATTGTCCATGGCTCGAGATAGAGCTCAAGGCTGTTATAAATAATAGTGATAAACCTTGTAAACTGAGAAATGACTTTCACACACTGAATCACAACTATCAGCGTAGACAGATAGATAGTATGTGCCGACAGGTGTTACATCATCTCTACCTGAAAAAAAAAGCACTTACAATTTTTCCTCCATTTCATCTAGTTCTTCATCATTTTCTTTTCCAATTTTTGGTTTGGTGTCATTCCTGTTGTACATGAAACATTTATCATCATCTCATATGTAAATATATAAATATCAGCAATTTGAAGAGCATTAGTGAGCACATTTCATCCCCTGGCTTCCATCCCAAATACTTTGCCAACATTTCCCATGTACAGCACACAAACATCACGCTGAGGCGGCGCATGCGCAAATCGAGATTTTGGCTCTGAACTGAACCGAGATCTTGGGCATGCGCCGTCTCCGCCGCCATTTTATTGGAGTCCTGCACACAGGACGCCAGCTCACATGTGCGTTCGCCACCTCCTGGGCCATTTTATTGAAGTCCTGCACACTGGATGCCGGCTCACATTGCACATGCGCCGCCCTCACAGTGATGGCGGCGCTAAATTTTTAAAACGAGGCAGGTGACTGAATATTCAGTGACTTGCACAAGAAATAGAGAAGGCTGGTGGAGTGGAACAAGAAGAAGACCCTGCCCCCATGTCCTGCCCGAAGCAAACTGAAGCACAGAAGACGTAATTTTCTAAAAACGATATCAGGTGAGTATTAAACAACCACTGAGCGGATCGCTTCACATCAGGCATCATATTAATCAGCATCATAGTGTGATTATAGCCATGCCTTTAGTGTATAGGGCTAAATCCTGCTGACAGGTTCTTTAACTGAAAAAAAACTGTCAGCCAACTTGTTCTAATGTTCCAATAGAGAGTATGTAACTATTTTATTTGTCTGTTTAGCTCCCCTCAAACAATTTATGACCACAGACCACATCACAGTTGAATGTGCAGAGAAACAAAGGCCTGTAAAAGCCAAATGGTGCAAAATTTGTAATAATGATTTTTCTGTATGAGTTTAAAATATGTACTGTAATATCTGGTGTATTTCTATGGAAGATATTGGCTCACTACTTTTTATCTCACAAGTCAAATAACATTCTCCAATGTTTGTAACCCATTAAAAACGCTTTTCCTTCTTTGTAAATAAAATGTGACACATGAACGGCACCCAGTAAATGGCAGCTATATGTGTGATGATATACTGTGTGTCATGTGCAGACAGGTTTATATCATCTATAAGGTTTGCTTATATTAGATCATTACATTTTATCACTTACATGATTGTCATGTTATTATTCTCCCTAATCTTCTTATGAATTATTTCTAGAATTCTGCAGTTCGCCGCTCTATACACAAGGAAACATGTCAATGTATATATTAGATCAGATTAAACTAGGACTTATTGTAACACTAGTAATTGATATGAACTATTAGGCCGGAGTCACACTACCGTAGAATACGGCCGAGTACTATGCGAGAAAACATCACATAGCACTCGGCTCAGTGCTAATCTATGGGGCAGCTCAGATCAGTGTTTTTTTTTGTTAGGCGTGTTCGGCGAGTGTGTAAATTCGCAACATGCTGTGATTGTCACCAAGACTCGGCCGAGACTCGCCAATGCAAGCCTATGGGTGCAAGAATCGAAGATGCGAGTGCTGTCCGATTTTTACGCACCGTGTCCTTTGAAAAGTCGGCAATTTATCTGCTGAGTACAGTAAAATGATCAATTATACACATAGAATACAAACAGTGGGTTGGGAAAGTATTCAGACCCCTTTAAATTTTTTCACTCTTTGTTTTATTGCAGCCATTTGGTAAATACAAAAAAGTTAATTTTTTTCTCATTAATGTACACTCTACACCCATCTTTACTGAAAAAAACAGAAATGTAGAAATTTCTGTAAATTTATAAAAAAGAAAAACTGAATATCACATGGTCATAAGTATTCAGACCCTTTGCTCAGTATTGAGTAGAAGCACCTTTTGAGCTAGTACAGCCATGAGTCTTCTTGGGAATGATGCAACAAGTTTTTCACACAGGGAATTTGGGAATCATCTGCCATTCTTCCTTGCAGATCCTCTCCAGTTCCGTCAGGTTGATGGTGAACGTTGGTGACAGCCATTTTCAGGTCTCTCCAGAGATGCTTAGTTGGGTTTAGGTCAGGGCTCTGGCTGGGCCAGTCAAGAATGGTGACAGGATTGTTCTGAAGACACTCCTTTGTTATTTTAGCTGTGTGCTTATGATCATTGTCTTGTTGGAAGGTGAACCTTCGGCCAAGTCTGAGGTCTCGAGCACTCTGGAAGATATTTTCACCCAGGATATCTATGTACTTGGCCGCATTCATGTTTCCTTCAATTGCAACCAGTTGTCCTGTACCTGCAGCGAAAAACACCCCCATAGCATGATGCTGCCACCACCATGTTTCATTGTTGGGATTGTATTGGACAGGTGATGAGCAGTGCCTGGTTTCTCCACACATACCGCTTCAGAATTATCACTAAAAAGTTCTATCTCGTCTCATCAACCAGAGACTCTGATTTCTCATAGTCTGGGAGTCCTTCATGTGTTTTTTTTAGCAAACTCTATGTGGGCTTTCATATGTCTTGCATTAAGGAGAGAATTCCGTCGGGCCACTCTGCCATTAAGGCCCGACTGGTGGAGGGCTGCAGTGATAGTTGACTTTGTGGAACTTTCTCTCGGTCTCCCTACTGCATCTGTGGAGCTCAGCCACAGTGATCTTGGGGTTCTTCTTTACCTTTCTCACCAAGGCTCAGATTGGCTGGATGGCCAGGTCTAGTAAGACTTTGTGAACTTTTTATGGCCATCTTAACCTAATGGATGACTGCAATGAAACGGAGTTTGTGAACCAACATTTAAAAGTGGGTATGAATTTTTCACTTATCCGTATCCACTGTCATAGATCATCAAGAGTCACAATGACACATCATATCTACTCTATCTATCTATTCTAATTCAATGTTAATTCGTTTCAAATATACTTGATTTTGCTTCAAACTATAACGTAACTATCCTATCTATAATCTAAAATTATCTATCTATCTATTATATTATCTATCTTATATTATCAACTATATTATTCTCCTTTGAAAATGATGTGGAAATGACATAGAGAATTGCTCTATGTAAAAGCTCATGTTAAAATCGTATTGCAATCAGATAGCAAATGCACTGCATTGGATGTAAATCGGATGCTAGGTGTGAAAAATCGGATTGTACTCGCATGACACTTGCATTACACTCCTGCGACTCTCGGCAGTGAGAATCGGACTGATTTTTTTTATACAATAGTGTGACTCCAGCCTTAGAAAATATGTCCCAACTTAGTTCTCCCCTATCGGTGTCACACTTGCGAGTGTGATGCAAGAAACTCGCACGAGTTTCTCGCATCAACACCAGGCACTGCCGCTGGCTCTCAGACCGGAGCATGCGGCTGCATAGAAAAACATGCAGCCGCACGCTCCGGTCCGAGTGCCGGCGGCAGTGCCGAGTGTTGATGCGAGAAACTCGTGCGAGTTTCTCGCATCAAACTCGCAAGTGTGACACTGGCCTATAGGGAATAAGCTGCTGATTGCTGGGTATCTGTCCGCTGGACTCTCCAGCTCTGAAATGCCCCATAGGATGGAGCCGAGGAGGCGCATGCGCACCACACCACTATACAATGAGAAGAAGGACCTTACCTGGGGTCTACAGATGTAGCTAAAAAACAAACAGTTTACAATTAGATTTATTGAAGTAATTAATAAAAGTCCCTCAGTTGCAGCAGAGACTTATTTTTAGGCTGTTTTCACGTCATTTTTTTCTCGTGAAGATAACAAAACCCACTCATTTATATTAGTGTCTGCACCCGATTTATATCTTTTTTTTTTGTCCAAGGTTCCATTTTTACCATCAGTATTTCTCTTGCATGCAAAAAAAAAAAGTTGATGGAAGTTTCCCAAGTTTTTTCTAGTGGTCAGTCAATGGGTGGGTGTAATCCACAATTTGACCCAAAGCTGGCATGTCACTAGCTCATAGAATATAAGGGCTAGTGACAAATATAGAGAGCCCACTTGGTACAAAAAAAACATATGAATGAGCCATTTCTTTACAACCTGATTGTACAGAGACTGCCTTACAATCGGATCTGATCTGACATTCAGGTTTCGGCTATGCTGTCACTACTGGAGTGCAGGTTGTCACGACTCAATTTACGTGTGTCCCTAATGCCTGAGGTGCCCTAGCTCACCCTGTTCCCTGGATTACTTCTGATAGTGAAGACTCCGGGGTCATGTACCTTGCCTTAGCTCCTGAATCCACCCCTAGTCTGTACCCTTCTCCCACCCAGGGAAGAGGGAAGTAGTAGTGTACCGTAATACACCAACCAGACCAACAAGGTAATACAAACAGGGGTAATGGAAAATATCAAACATACAAATATACTCAGAGACAACATAGGAATGAGACAACAGAGGAATGTACAGAGGAGTGGAGGATGGGATTAAACCAAAGTAGGAGAAGAAAGGGAATTATCACACACTCAAAACCAAGCAAGTCTCAGATAAATGCACCAAACGCCTTCTCCAATAACAACCACCAACACAACTTCCAGCCATGCATGCAGCATAAGCTAGCTCTGACAATGAGTGCTAGCCAGGACCCAGATTATATTGGATAAAAGAGGGGCTAACAGTGAACAGGTGAGCCTTAATGCAGGAAATCTTCTAGGAGCTCTCAACTGAGCAGATTAACCACTGCACTGCTAACATAACTTGCACCATTTAATATGAAGTTGAAGAGCTTCTAATCAGTGTAGGGGTAGGAGAAATCAGACGTTGCGGTCCTCTGGCTCCTCTCTGTCTACACAGGTGTTGCATCTAAAGTGGCAGACCACACAGCCATTAGTCCTGGGGAGTGCTGACTCTGTTCCCCTATAACCCCAGCCATCATCACAATTTTACTGTTCCTGTTCCTCCATTCAGCCTACCCCTATGCATCTGAGACTCAGCTCAACAGGTGCCATTACATCACTAGATAGTGTCTGCTGTGCAGAGCCTCAGTCCCCAAACTGCACATACCAGAGCAGGGCGCTGAGGGACACGCGAAGTATAAATACTATAAATGTGAGTGAGAATGTAAATACTTACATGGATGTTGCTGATTGCAGCCTGTAATAGTAAGAGAAGTGTATAAAGTCCATGAAACATTTCAGCTTCTTACATTATACTGTACATCACATACTCAAAGGCTTCTATTACACAGGATAATCAATGGGTTGTTATCTCACAAGGTACGCAATCTATGATCTGAGTGCCAGTCCATGCACCATGCAGCATTCATATAGTCCATAAACAGCACGCCTGGTAAGTGACCCGGCATCTCCTCATAGGAGCATCGCTGAACTCAGGGAGGCATCTGCTGACAACTCAGGGAGGCGATCTGCTGACAACTCAGGGAGGCTTCTGACAACTCAGGAGCATCTCTGACAACTCAGGGAGGCATCTGCTGACAACTCAGGGAGGCATCTCCTGACAACTCAGGGAGGCATCTGCTGACAACTCAGGAGGATCGCGACAATCAGGAGGGTCTGCTGACAACTCAGGGGGGTTCTGACAACTCAGGAGGCATCTGCTGACAACTCAGGGAGGCATCTGCTGCACCCAACTCAGGGAGGCATCTGCTGACAACTCAGGGAGGCGTCTGCTGACACTCAGGAGATCGACAACTCAGGGAGGCAGCTCTGCTGACAACTCAGGGAGGCATCTGCTGACAACTCAGGGAGGCATCTCCTGACACTCGGGACATTGCTGACAACTCAGGGAGGCATCTGCTGACAACTCAGGGCGACATCTGCTGACAACTCAGGGAGGCATCTGCTGACAACTCAGGAGCGACATCTGCTGACAACTTACTTTCTTTTCCATTTTTTCAAATATACAATATTTGGAATACATTTATAAATAAGCTGCGTATTATGAATTATTAAATCATTCATTCCATATTTATTTGTGTTAATAAATGGGGCAAACTGGCATCGCTGCAATTCTAAATCTGCCTGAATGTAACCAAGAACTGTGTGTATTCCAGGGGACTTTTCAATAGACAGTGGGTGCTCATCCGTTATTGTTTAAGGTGCTCAGAAGTCGAGAATAAAGTAATATTGGTAGATAAACTTCAGCACTCAAAGAATATTATTCATAAAGATTGTCCTAATCAAAAAGACCCAGAAAATGGATTATAGTTCATCCAAAAGAAAAGCAGATAATATGCATTCAACGTTTTGGCCTTGCAAGGCCTTTTTCAAGAGATATCTGTTATGGGAGTCTCCATCGGGTATCTGTGGGAGTGTATGGGTCCGGGAGCAAAGTTATGGTGCACCTAGTGCTGTTCACCTGTTTATTGCCGCTGCCAGTTCCAGACAGCAGCATGTAAAGGGATATTCCCATCTCCAAGATTCTTTCCCAATATATACAGTATTAGGTGTAATAATAATAATATTAGCAAATACCTCCAGTTAGAAATGTAGTTAAGTTCTTCTTATCAGCTATGTCACACATTACACCACTGCTCCCATAGAAGTGGATGGAGCGGGGTCACACATTACACCACTGCTACCATATAAGTAGATGGAGCGGGGTCACATATTACACTACTACTCCCTTAGAAATGTGTGACCCACATTAGATATACGGCTCTGGGGGGTATTACCTAGATTGGGCATTAGATAAACGACTCTGGGTTGTACCACCAGGGGCATACATAGAAATCATGGGGCCAAACAGCAGAAGCTCTAATTGCCCCCCCTCCAAAAAAAAAAAAAATTCACCGGGGTCATGGAAGAGCATACCTCATAACTTTGCAGCTCTTTTCAAAGTAATTTCCGTCCACTTTAAACCCCTAGATTCCCCATATAATCTTCCATATAATGCAATGGCCTTCCATATAGTACAATGGGCCCCGCATGGTGCACCATACAGTATAGTGGATCCAGATAAGGCACCATATAGTATAATTGCCCCACATAGTGCACTATACAGTATAATGGCCCAACAGAGTGCACTATACAGTATAATGGCCCCACATAGAGCGCCATACAGTATAATAGCCCCAGGTAGTGCACCATACAGTATAATGGGCCCCACATAGTGAACCATTCAGTATATTAGCACCACACAGTGCTCCATACTTTGTAATGTGTCCCACATAGTGCTCAATACAGTATAATGGCCCTAAATAGTGCTAATACAGTGTAATGACCCCACATAAGGCACCAAATAGTATAATGGCCCTATATGGTGCACCATACAGTATAATGGCCCCACATAGTGCTCAATACAGTAAAATGGCACTACATAGTGCACCCTACAGAAGAATGGCCCCACATAGTGCATCATACAGTATAATGGCCCCACTTAGTGCACCATACAGCATAATGGCCCCACATAGTGCTCAATAAAGTAAAATGGCACCACATAGTGCACCCTACAGGAGACTGGCACCACACAGTGTTTCATATAGTATAATGGCCCCACATAATGAATCCCACAATATGATGGCCCCACATAGCACAACATACACTGTAATGACCATACATAGTGCACCATGCAGTATACAGGCCCCACAGAGTGCACCATGCAGTATAATGGTCTCACATAGTACACCACAGTTTAATGGTTCCACATAGTGCTCAGTACAGTATAATGGCTCCACATAGTGCATCATACAGTACAGTGGCCCCACATAGTGCACCATACAGTATAATGGCCCCAGATAAAACACTTTATAGTACAATGGCCCCACATAGTGCTTCATACAGTATAATGCCCCATATAGTGCACCATACAGTATAATGGCCCCACCTAGTGCTCAATAAAGTAAAATGGCACCACGTAGTGCACCCTACAGGAGACTGGCACCACATAGTGTTTCATATAGTATAATCGCCCCACATAATGAACCACACAATATGATGGCCCCACATAGCACAAAATACACTATAATGACCATACACAGTGCACCATGCAGTATTATGACCCCACATAGTGCTCCATACCGTATAATGCCCCATATAGTGCACCATACAGTATAATGGCCCACATAATACACCATACAGTATAATAGCCCCACAAAGAGCACCATACAGTGTAATGGCCCCACATTGTGCACCATACAGTATAATGGCACCACATAGTGCACCACACAGGAGACTGGCATCACATAGTGCACCATAAACAATAATAGCCCCACATAGTTCACAATACACTATAATTGCTCCACATAGTGCACCATACAATATAATGGTCCCACATAGTGCACCATACATTATAATGATCCTTCTCAGTGTACCATACAGAATATTGGCCCCACACAGTGCACCATGCAGTATAATGGTCCCACATAGTACACCACAGTTTAATGGTTCCACTTAGTGCTCAATACAGTATAATGGCTTCACATAGTGCATCATACAGTACAGTGGCCCCACATAGTGCACCATACAGTATAATGGCCCCAGATAAAACACTTTATAGTACAATGGTCCCACATAGTGCGCCATGCAGTATAATTTCCCAACATAGTGCTGCACATTATAATGGTCCCACATAATGTACCATACAGTATAATAGCTCCACATAGTGCACCATACAGTATAATGGCCCATCATAGTGCACAACAGTATAATATACCCCATATAGTGCGCCATACAGTATAAAGGCATGAAACAGTGCACCATACAATATAATGGCCCCACATAATGCACCATACAGTATAATGACTCCACATAGTGCATTGTACAATATAATGGATCCACTTAGTGCACTATACAGTATAATGGTCCAACATAGTGCTCAATATAGTATAATGGCCCCACATAGTACAACATACAGTATACTGGTCCCACATAATGCAGCATACAGTATTATGTGCCCCACGTAGTGCAACATACAGTATTATGTGCCCCACATAGTGCAACGTACAGTATAGTGTGCCAAACATAGTGCAACATACAGTGTGATGTGGCCCACATACAGTCATGGACAAAAGTTTTGAGAATGACACAAATATTAATTTTTACAAAGTTTACTGCTTCACTTTTTCTAATGGCAATTTGCATATACTCCAGAATGTTATAAAGAGTGATCAGCTTAACAGCAATTACTTGCAAAGTCAATATTTGGCTAGAAAATGAACTTTATCCCCAAAACACATTTCAACATCATTGCAGCCCTGCCTTAAAAGGTCCAGCTAACCTCTTTTCAGTGATTGCTCCATTAACACAGGTGTGGGTGTTGATGACGACATGGCTGGAAATCAATCTGTCATGATTAAGTAAGAATGACACCACTGGATACTTTAAAAGGAGGCTGGTGCTTGGCATCATTGTTTCTCTTCTGTTAACCATGGTAATCTCTAAAGAAACACATGCAGTCATCATTGCAATGCACAAAATGGCCTAATAGGGAAGAGTATCGCAGCAAGAAAGATTGCACCTCAGTCAACAATCCATCAAGAACTTCAAGGAGAGAGGTTCCATTGTTGCCAAAAAGGCTCCAGGGCGCCCAAGAAAGACCAGTAAGCGCCAGGACCGTCTCTTAAAAGTGTTTCAGCTGCGGGATCGGGCTACCAGCAGTGCAGAGCTTGCTCAGGAATGGCAGCAGGCAGGTGTGAGTGCATCTGCACGCACTGTGAGGCGGAGACTCTTGGAGCAAGGCCTGGTCTCAAGGAGGGCAGCAAAGAAGCCACTTCTCTCCAGAAAAAACATCATGGACAGACTGATATTCTGCAAAAGGTACAGGCAGTGGACTGCTGAGGACTGGGGTAAAGTTATTTTCTCTGATGAATCCCCTTTTCGATTGTTTGGGACATCAGGAAAACGCCTCATTCGGAGAAGACGAGGTGAGCGCTACCACCAGTCTTGTCTCATGCCAACTGTTAAGCATCCTGAAACCATTCATGTGTGGGTTGCTTCTCAGCCAAGGGAATCTGCTCTCTCACAGTCTTGCCTAAAAACACAGCCATGAATAAAGAATGGTACCAGAAAGTCCTCCAAGAGCAACTTCTCCCAACCCTCCAAGAGCAGTTTGGGGATCAACAATGCCTTTTCCAGCATGATGGAGCACCTTGCCATAAAGCAAAGGTGATAACTAAATGGCTCAGGGAACAAAACATAGAGATTTTGGGTCCATGGCCTGGAAACTCCCCAGATCTTAATCCCATTGAGAACTTGTGGTCAATCATCAAGAGATGGGTGGACAAACAAAAACCTAAAAATTCTGACAAAATGAAAGCATTGATTGTGCAAGAATGGACTGCTATCAGTCAGGATTTGGTCCAGAAGTTGATTGAGAGCATGCCAGGGAGAATTGCAGAGGTCCTGAAGAAGAAGGGTCAACACTGCAAATATTGACTTGTTGCATTAACTCATTCTAACTGTCAATATAAGCTTTTGTTACTCATATGTTTGCAATTATATTTCTGTCTGTGATAAAAACATCTGTCAAACACACATAAAAACCAGAGGGCAGCAGATCATGTGAAAATATAATATTTGTGTCATTCTCAAAACTTTTGGCCATGACTGTAGTGCTTAATACAGTATAATGACTCCACATAGTGCACCATACACTACAATGGTCCCTCATAGTTCACAATAAAGTATGCAGGCCCCACATAGTGCACCATACAGTATAATGGCACCACATAGTGCGCCATACACTGTAATGATCCCACATAGTGCACCATAAACTATAATAGCCCCACATAGTGCACTATACAATATAATTGCCCCACATAATGCTACATACACTATAATGACCCTACATAGTGCACGATACAGTATAATGATCCTATATAGTGCACAATACAGTATAATGACCCCACGTAGTACACCATACAGTATAATGGTCCCACATAGTGCATCATGCAGTAAAATGGCCCCACATAGTGCCTCACGTATAATGGCCCCACATAGTGCACCATACAGTATAGTGGCCCAAATAGTGCACCATACAGTATAGTGGCCCCACATAGTCCACCATGCAGTATAATGGCCTCATATAGTGCTCCACAGTATAATGGTCCCACATAATGTGCCATCCAGTATATACTCCCACATAGTGCACCATATACAAGTGCATCCCGCAAAATTAGAATATCATCAAAAAGTTATGGTAATTTATTTCAGTTCTTCAATACAAAAAGTGAAACTCATATTATATAGAGTCATTACACACAGAGTGATCTATTTCAACTGTTTATTTCTGTTAATGTTGATGATTATGTCTTACAGCTGTGGACCTACACCAGCAGATGACATGGTTCTTCAAACCATCATTGATTGTGAAAACTTCACACTAGACCTCAAGCAGTTTGGATTGTCTGTCTCTCCACTCTCTCCACTCTTCCTCCAGACTCTGGGACCTTGATTTCCAAGGTCTAGTGTGAAGTTTCCACAATCAGTGATGGTTTGGGGAGCCATGTCATCTGCTGGTGTGGGTCCACTGTGTTTTATCAAGACCAAAGTCAGCGCAGCCGTCTACCAGGAAATTTTAGAGCACTTCATGCTTCCCTCTGCTGACAAGCTTTTTGGAGATGGAAATTTCATTCTCCAGAGGACTTGGCACCTGTCCACACTGCCAAAGTACCAATACCTGGTTTACAAACAACAGTATCACTGTGCTTGATTGGCAGCAAACTCGCCTGACCTTTACCTCATAGAGAATCTATGGTGTACTGTCAAGAGGAAGATGAGAGACACAAGACCCAATAATGCAGATGAGCTGAAGGCTGCTATCAAAGTAACCTGGGCTTCCATAACACCTCAGCAGTGCCACACACCATGACACTCCTCATTGATGCAGTAATTGATGCAAAAGGAGCCCCGACCAAGTATTGAGCGCATTTACTGAACATACATTTCAGTAGGCAAACATTTCAAATTTTAAAATCACTTTTTTCAAGCTGGTGTTAAAAATATTCTAATTTACTGAGATAATAACTTTTTGGATTTTCATTGGCTGTAGCCATAATCATCAACATTAACAGAAATAAACAGTTGAAATACATCACTCTATTTGTAATGACTCTATATAATATATGAGATTCAATTTTTGTTTGGAAGAAGAACTGAAATAAATTAACTTTTTGATGATATTCTAATTTTGTGAGATACACCTGTAGTATAATGGCCCAACATAGTGCACCATACAGTATAATATACCCCATATAGTCAACCATACAGTATAATAGCCCCACATAGTGCAGCATACAGTATAATGACCCCACATAGTGCATTGTACAATATAATGGACCCACTTAGTGCACCATACAGTATAATGGCCCCACATACTGCCCAATATAGTATAATGGCCATCTTCATAGTGCTCAATACAGTATAATGGCCCCACATATTGCTCAATTCAGTATAATGGCACCCACCACATAGTGCACCATACAGGATAATGACCCCACATAGTGCACCATACAGTATAATGGCCCAACATAGTGCTCAATATAGTATAATAGCCCCACATACATACAATATACAATATAATGGTACCACATAATGCAACGTACAGTATTATGTGCTCCATATAGTGCAACATACAATATTATGCACCCCACATAGTGCAATATACAGTATAATGTGCCAAACATAGTGCAACATACAGTGTAATTTGGCACACATAGTGCTCAAAACAGTATAATGGCGCCACATAGTATATAGCACACATACACTATAGTATAATAGCACATAGTGCCATCATAAGTATAATGCCCAACGTAGTGCACCATACAGTATAATAATACCCATATATCTCCATGCATCAATGCATCATAGTGCAGATATATATGCCCCCCTTAGTCACCATCAGTACTATAATGGCCCCCATACTGCTCAATACAGTTTAATGTGCCCACATAGTGCACTATACAGTATAATGGCCCCACGTAGTGCCCTGAACAGTATAATGGTCCCACGTAGTGCACCACGCAGTATAATGGCACAACATAGTGCTCAATACAGTATAATGGTACCACATAGTGCACCATACAGTATAATGGCCCAACATAGTGTACCATACAGCATAAAACCAAGCAGTGCACCATAAAGTATAAGAGACCCACATAGTGCTCCATACAGTATATTGGCACCATACTGTGCACCAACAGTTTAATGACCCCAGATAAAAAGCCTTACAGTACAATGGCCCCACACAGTGCACCATACTGTATACTTGTTCCAAATAGTAAACCATACAGTATAAGGGCCTCATATAGTGCCCCATACAGTATAATGACCCTACATAGTGTACCATACAGTATAATGGCCAAACATTGAGCACCATACAGTATACTGGCCTTATATAGTGTCCAATACAGTATACTGGTCCCATATAGTGCACCATACAGTATAATAATAATAATCTTTATTTATTATTATTATTATTATTACTGTATGTTGCACTATATGAGACAAGTATACTGTGTTGGACACTATACAGTATAAGGCCAGTATACTGTAGGGTGCTCAATGTTTGGCCATTATACTGTATGGTGCACTATGTATAATGGCCCCACTTGGTAAATCATACAGTATAATGATAACATATAGTGCACCATATAGTTAATTGCTCCACATAGTGCTCAGTACAATATAATGGCCCCACATAGTGCTCAATACAGTGTAATAGCTCTGCATATGGTTCAATACAGTATAATGGCCCTACATAGTAATTACAGCATAATGGCCCCACATAGTGCACCATACAGTATAATGGCCGCAAATAGTGCCCCATACAGTACAAACGCTTCATATAGTGCACCATACAGTATAATTACCCCATATAGTGCACCATGCAGTATAATGGCCCCATTTAGTACATCATACAGTAAAATCTGCCCCACAGAGTATACCATACAGTATAATAACCCTACATAGTGCACCATACAGTATAATGGCCCATGTAATTTTCAATACAGTATAATGGCCCCACATAATGTTCAATACAGTATACACATAGTGAACAATACAGCATTATGGTCCCATATGGTGCTCAATACAATATAATGGCCCCACATAATGCTCATTACATAAAAAAATAATTAAAAAATACAGTTAAAACAGTGAACTTAATTTTGTATTAAAAATAATTGACCACCATATTGACTATATAATTCATAGGTTTTATTAAAAAAAAGTAAATATTGCAGCACCTTCTCTTTAAGGTGACTAACAAATAGAGTATAAAGCAAATATGTGTTTTTTATAAAAACATGTAAAAAAATAAAATTTGAATCACCTGTTTTCTTCAATTAACTTTAAAGAAAGGAAAAAAATTCATATTTAGTATGAACGTGTTCAGAAAAACCGAATCTATGAAAGTATAAAAGTAAATGACCCAATGTGTAAATACTGTAAACTACAAAACATCAAAATGCTAAAATTGCTCTTTTTGGTTGCTATAACACCAAAAATGCATTAAGAAGCATAAAAAAATGCTTCTAAATTTAAAAATAATGTAATGGTTCAAACGATCATAAAAAATTCTTTCTGAATGTGTTCATACTTAAATGTCAATTTTGTAAAAAAAAATCTAAAATAAGCTAAGTGCACACGTTAGGAATTGCTTTTTTGCGCAAAAACTGCGTAAAAGCATGAATAAATCTCCTATATTTAGATGAATTGATTTTTGTGCACATCGTGGTTTTGCGAAAAATTAAAAATCTTATTCCGGGAATTCTAGCTTTTTCTCTATATTATACCTAATTCAGAAAAATCGGTAAATGACAAAATCGCTCAAAGACAACACAAAACAAAAAGCTTTTTAACCAAAAAAAGTTCAGAAAATGCACAATCCTAACGGACTTAAACAGGCTGGTAGTTGCTGCCTATCTGCCTGGTGTACATGGTGCGGTTCTACACTGGCAGATAGGTGCAGAGCGGCAGCTGCCCAACTGGGGGAATTGGACGTCAATCACCGTGATGGCGGCAGTCCCACCCTGTCAACAGAGCAGAGCGGAAAACAAACCACCAATCTGTCAGCAGAGGCAGCAGTGACTGCTGTGTGCCAGCGAAGAACGGCGCCGGGCACAACAGCAGGTAGGTAGCAACTACCTGCCTATTAGTATTTAGGCACTTTTTTTTTTTTTTTACAAAGTCCTGGATATCCAATTAATAAAAAAAAATCAAGACTGGTATCATCGTGATCGTACTGATCTGATTGGTGCAGGCATTTGGCCATGCATAAAGAATGGACGTCAGACAACAGAAATTCATTTTTATCTACACCTATAGAGACAGCATTACGATCACTACTCTGAATTGCATGACTTTTCTTATGTCGGACTTACATAAATTGCTCTCCGCAGTTTGCTCGCCATTTCTCCAGTACATACAATAGTAAAAACCTAAATTGGACAAATAGAGAGGTTTTCTTATAAATAGCCTACTCTTAAATTCCAATTTTATCAGTAGTAAATATTGCCATAACTAATTAAAAAATATAAGGTTTTCTTATTAAAAATGTTTGGGATATGAGAATTGGGAAGTGAGGAAGCTTGTCATAAAAAATCTGAAACATTTATAGATAGAAATGGGAAATAATAAGGACAGAACAGGAGTGAAAGACGCGCATACTCACTATCAACTCCTTCTATAACCCTCAAAGGAGTTCCGGGCGCGCGGCTGCTTGACCATGACGCGATTCTGTGATGTCACAACATTCTAGAATGTGCCCTGCAGCCAATGATATTCAATATTGTTATATTCAATAAAGGTTATGGAGGATTTATAAATGTATGCAAATTATCAGATACAGCTAATTGTTACAATTGATAGGACCCCCCACAAACACACACGGACCCATGAATACATACACAGAGCGTCTTATAATCCAATTTTTTTCTTATATTATTATTATACATATAAACCGTAAGACATAAGTCTAGGGATACAGAATTTTATGACATCCCATTCTAAATCCATAGGCAATAATTTGGAGTTGGACCCTTTCTACAAGATTTTGGAGGTGTCTGTGAGACTTTTTGCCCTTTCATTTAAAGAGCATCTGTGGCGTCAGACCCCGATGCTGGATGGGTGGTGCTGGCTAGCAATCTCCATTCTAGTTCATCTCAGAGGTGTTGGATGTGGTTGAGGTCAGATCTCTGTGCATTCAGTCAGGTTTTTCCATACCAAACTCCCCCCATCTTACCTTTATGGACCTTGTTTTGTGCACTTGAGCATAGTCCTGCTAGGACAGAAAAGGGCCTTCTACAAACTGCTCCCACGATGTTGGAAGTATACATTTGTCCATAATGTCTTCTATGCTGAAGAATTAAGATTTCACTTCACTGAAAATTAAGATGCCAAGGCCGACCCAGAAAAACAACCCCATAGCATTATCCTCCTTCACCAAACTTGCAGCTGCCACAATGCAGTCAGGCAGGTAACATTCTCCTGGCATTCACCAAACCTAGAGTCGTCCATCAGAAGACGGAGATAAGCGATCCGTAACTGCACAGGACACGTTTCTGCTGCTCTGTAGTATGACGGATTTAAAAGTGATAATACTGAAAAGTCATTTTAAGAAACATGGAGAGTGAAAAATCTGTGTATTCAAGCTGATTAGGAAATTAATGTCTTTGACAAAGGACTCAATCAACCTCCTGAAATTATTACTGACTACATCAGGGTCCTCAAACTTTTTAAACAGGGGGCCAGTTCACGGTCCCTCGGACCATTTATAGGGCCGGAATATACGGTAGTTTAAAAAAAAACGATGATCAAATTCCTGTGCACGTTGCGCATACTTATTTTGAAGTAAAAAAAAAACAAAACAGGAACAAATACAATATTTAAAATAAAGAACAAGTAAAGTTAAAATCAACAAACTTACTGGTATTTCAATGGGAACTATGGGCCTGCTTTTGGCTACTGAGATGGTCAATGTTCGGTTCCGTATTTGTCAGTGCTAGTCGTAACAAGTGAAGCAATTTTTCTCTTTCTTGATATCATTGTTTCCTAGGATTCCAAATTGCTATTAGTAAAATACCAAATATATATACAGTGCTACAAAAACAATATACCAGCAATAAAACTGCCCACACAGAGACATACAGCCTGCACTGCCCATCACTGCACCTTGCCAATCCATATAATTTCATCCTCATTAGTGCACATAGTGGCGCAACTCCGCTTTTAGCTCAGGCTCAGCACTGGTGTGGTGCGAGAGTCCCTAATAGCAGGTAAATGTCCCCAATAGGCAGGTAAATGTCCCAATAGGCAGCATAGGTCCCCAATAGGTAGCATAGGTCCCCAATAGGCAGGTAAATGTCCCCAATAGCAGCATAGGTCCCCAATAGGCAGGTAAATGCCCCAATCGGCAGCATAGGTCCCCAATAGGCAGGTAAATGCCCCAATAAGACAAGTCCAATACAGGTACCCCATATAGGCCAATGGGTAAATGCCCCAATAGGCAGTATAATCCCCCATAGGTAGCATAGTAGTCCCCCAATAGGCAGCATAGTAGTCCTCCATAGGCAGCATAATGCCCCAATAGGCAGCATTAAGATAGTCCCCAATAAGCAGCATAATCCACCATAGGCAGCATAGTCCCCAATAGGCAGCATAATCCCCAATAAGCAGCATAATCCCCATAGGCAGCATAGTCCCCAATAGGCAGCATAGTAATCCCCAATAGGCAGCATAATGCCCCATAGGCAGCATAATCCCCCATAGGCAGTATAGTAGTCCCCAATAGGCAGCATAATCCCCCAATAGGCAGCATAATCCCCCATAGACGGCATAGTCCCCAACAGGCAGCAAAATGCCCCATAGGCATCATAGGTCCCCAATAGGCAGCATAGGTCCCCAATAGGCAGGTAAATGCCCCAATAGGCAGCATAGGTCCCCAATAGGCAAGTAAATGCCCCAATAGGCAGTATAATCCCCATAGGTAGCATAGTAGTCCCCCATAGGCAGCATAGTAGTCCTCCATAGGCAGTATAATGCCCCAATAGGCAGCATAATTCCCCAATAGGCAGCATAGTAGTCCCCAATAAGCAGCATAATCCACCATAGGCAGCATATCCCCAATAGGCAGCATAATCCCCAATAAGCAGCATAATCCCCCATAGGCAGCATAGTCCCCAATAGGCAGCATAGTAATCCCCAATAGGCAGCATAATGCCCCATAGGCAGCATAATCACCCATAGGCAGTATAGTAGTCCCCAATAGGAAGCATAATCCCCCAATAATCAGCATAATGCCCCATAGACGGCATAGTCCCCAACAGGCAGCATAATGCCCCATAGGCATCATAGGTCCCAATAGGCAGATAGGTCCCTAATAGGCAGTAAGTGCCCCAATAGGCAGCATAGTCCCCATAGGCAGTAAATCCCCATAGGCAGCATATGGCCCAACAGGCAGCATAATCCCATAGGCAGCATATACCCAACAGGCATATAATCCCAATAGCAGCATAATCTCTCCGCCATAGGCAGCATATCCCCATAGGCAGCATAGTAGTCCTCAATAGCAGCATAATCCCCAACTATGGCAGTCTATAACCCTAGGCAGCATAATCCCCATAGGCAGCTAGTATCCCCAATAGGCAGCATAATCTCCATAGGCAGCATAGTAGTCCCAATAGGCAGCATAATCCCCAATAGGCAGCATAGTATCCCCATAGGCAGATAGTCCCATAGACACATATATGCCCATAGGCAGCATATCCCCCAAGGCAGCATAGTAGTCCCCATAGGCAGCATAATCCCCCATAGGCAGCATAATACCCAACAGGCAGCATAATCCCCCAGGCAGCAATGTACCATAGCAGTAATAGATCCCATAGGGGCATAGTCCCTAATAGGCAGGTAAATCCCATAGGCAGCATAGTCCCCAATAGCAGTAATGCCCCATAGGATAGTCCCAATAGGCAGCATAATCCCCAATAGGCAGCATAATACCCAACAGGCACATAATACCCAAAGCAATAATCCCAACAGGCAGCATAATCCCCATAGGCAGCATAGAGTCCCCATAGGCAGCATAGTCCCCCATAGGCAGCATAATCGCCGCAGATAATCGCATAGAGTAATCCTCCATAGGCAGATAGTCCCCTATAGGCAGCATAATCCCATCAGGCAGCATAATCCCAAATAGGCAGCATAATCCCCAATAGGCAGCATAATCCCCCATAGCAGCATAGTAGTCTCCAATAGGCAGCATATCCCCCATAGGCAGCATAGTAGTGCAACTCTAGGCAGCATAATCCCCATAGCAGCTAGTATCCCCAATAGGCAGCATAATCCCACCTATAGGCAGCATAGTATCCAATAGCAGCATAATCCCCCAATAGGCAGCATACCCAAGTATTCCCTAATAGGCAGCATAATGCCCCATAGGCAGCATAGTCACCCAAAGGCAGCATAATCCCAATAGGCAGCATAATCCCCCATAGCAGCATAATCCCCAGTAGCAGCATAGATCCTAATAGGCAGCATAATCCCCATAGACAGCATAGTATGCCCAATAGGCAGCATACTCCCCATAAGCAGCATAGTAGTCACCTGATATCCTTAGCAGCATAATACGCAACAGGCAGCATAATCCCCATAGGCAGCATAGTAATCCCAATAGGCAGCATAATCCCCATAGGCGATATAGTCCCCAATAGGCAGCATAATCCCCATAGGCAGCATAGTAGTCCCCAATAGGCAGATAATCCCCATAGGGCAGCATAGTAGTGCCCAATAGGCAGCATAATCCCCCATAGCAGCATAGTAGCCCCTATAGGCACATAGTCCCCCCATAGGCAGCATAATACCAACAGGCAGCATAATCCCCCATAGGCAGCATAGTAATCCCCAATAGGCAGCATAATCCCCCATAGGCAGCATAGTAGTCCCCAATAGGCAGCATAATCCCCCCATAGGTGTATAGTCCCCAATAGGCAGCATATTCCCCCATAGGCAGCATAATACCCAACAGGCAGCATAATACCCAACGGCAGCATAATACCCAACAGGCAGCATAATCCCCCATAGGCAGCATAATCCCCCATAGGCAGCATAGTAGTCCCCAATAGGCAGCATAATCCCCCATAGACAGCATAGTAATCCCCAATAGGCAGCATAATCCCCCATAGGCGATATAGTCCCCAATAGGCAGCATAATCCCCCATAGGCAGTATAGTTCCCATTAGGCCGGGCCCAGCGTTAAAAAAAAAGATGCTAACGTTCAAAGTCGGCGGGGCCGACGGGCCGGATAAATGTCCTTGGCGGGCCGCATGCGGCCTGCGGGCTGTAGTTTGAGGACCCCTGGACTACATGGACCATGTCATACCTCTACCAGACTGACTCCAGATCACTACACTCCTAAGCCATCACTCCCATCACTTCTCCACTTGTAATAAAAACCTTAATTTTAGAATCTTGGCTTATATATAGAAGACATCGCTCCATCCATCCCATGCACAAATATCCTGTTTTGACATCTCTGAAATGTTTGCTCTTAACTCAATGTTAACACAACAATACCAGACCCCAATCAGAGGACAATAAAACATTCACACTCCTTAACTATGAACTGTTCCAGTATTTATGTTCATCTCTATCTCCCATATGACAGTTCTGCTTCACGTCACTTGTCTTACCTATTGCATTTTTCTGTGTCTCTGTGTATAAATATGTGATTCTTCAGATTTTGTATTAGTCTTGTCTGATGAAGAGACCTGAGTAGTCTCGAAAGCTTGCAATTTGTTACCATCTTTGCAGTTAGCCATTAAAAGGTATCAACCACTGAGGACTCTCAATTCTAAATATTTTGCTCTTAACTCAGTCATTTATCTGTAAAGCTGACTAATGAAGGATCCTCTGTGCTCTGAAAGCTTGAAAAAATAATTTTGCTTGCTAGCCAATCTAAGATACTTTTGTCTATTTTTTGGCATAAAAGTATTTAATAATCTGTAAGAAAGGATCAATTCTGCAGCTATGGGGTCAGAACTATTCTGCCATGTGACTTTGTGAGCTTAGGACACACAGGTGGATTATAATGAAGGCAATTTGGGCTCGACCACTTCACCACGCTACATCACAGGCAGTGACAGCAGCTAACAAGGGAGCAGTGCCGACAGTGTGAAGGTGGTCATACTCATCACAGCACTGGTGATCGAGGTTTCCAAACTAAACTCTTCAAAACGAATCCTTCCAACCCCACTGACATATAACAGTTCATCCAAGATAGTTATTACTGCCTACAGATTTAGGTCTCAGGTATTTGCATTTTACCAAAATATGTTCAAGACGTTCATTAAACCCAAACATTAACAATAATAGACTATGCATGCTATATAGTTTGGTAATTCTGATTTATATTATTTTACGCATTGTAAGTCAGAATTTATAATATACAAAACTGTATAGAGAGCATACATGTCTACATACATCTTTTGAGAACGAAGATTTTAATCAATTTCACACTGTATCTGACATTCTGAGTGTCATAGAATATTTTTAACCCATAATATGAAAGTAGGGTGATAATATGTGGTCCAGCAATGGTGTGATGGTATCTGTCCCTTGTATGTGTTATTATTGGTCATTTTAAAAAATGTATGTAAAACATTCCCTTAAAGAAAAGTAAATAAAAATATATCTAAAAAGAATATTGGATATTTTAAATGTTTAATAGGTTAGAGTAGTGCCCGGCCAAAAGAGTCTACCTTGTCGTGGTGGCGGCTTAAAAAATGTTGTGCTGGTTATGTGTCCAATATGGTGTTCGATGAGAACTGTTAATGTGTGATTGGTCAGGACTGTGGAAGGTTCGAGGGATGAAAGCGGAGCTGGAGTGGAGCCTAAGCAGAATCTCAAGGGGGTCCGAAAAGTTTGCCAGTATGGGGCCCTGAAATTCTTGCTGGCAGCCCTTGGGAAGGTCTATGGATATTGGCTCTTTCCCAGCCTAAAAATACCAGCCTGCAGCTACCCCAGAAACAGTGCATTCATTGGATGCGCCAATTCTGGTGCTTTGGCCAGTTCTTCCCAATTGCCCTGGGGCAGTGGAAATTGGGGACATTTTTTGTGGTTGATGTCAGCTGTGCAATGTTAGCTGGCATCAAGGTCAAGGGTTAGTAATGGAGAGGTGTCTATCAGACACCCTCATTACTATCACAGTAATAAAAAAAAAGATAACACTCAGAAAAAAATACTTTATTTGAATAGAGACTCCCACACACTATCCCTCATTTACCAATTTATTATCAAAAATGTTCCCATAAATCTCCTCTATTGTAGTCCACCTTCCTCAATGTCTCCGGCGTCTGTGAATAGCAGTAAAGCATCGGGTAGTGATGACAATGCTTTTTTATGGGTGTGTGCTATGTATTTTTTATGGATGTGTATTTTTATTTTTTAATTACCGAGTTAGTATTGGAGATGTCTGATAGATGCCTCTTCAATACTAATCCCTGGGTTTGATGCCAGCTGACATTACACAGCTGACATCAATCCCAAAAATATTAAAAAGCGCCAAATTTAATATTACCACCGTATGGTCAGTTGTAGATACCAGTCCTACAGAGCATATAAGAAATCACAGCACAGTTACAGATGGTAACTTACAGCTGACATTCTTTCTTATGGAATCGTTCACTTTTCACATCTTTTCCACCTGGCCCAGACTGACATGACAACTTCTCCATCGAGAAAAAAGAAAAGCAAGTTGACAGCACTCACAGAATTGGGGCGCACGTGTGTAGTCCAAGGAACCCACTTGGAAACAGTGCCCCTTTGATAGTCACAGTAACCTGAGTTCTCCTATAACAATAAGTGTCCACTTTACATTTAATAATGTCCCGAGTCTCCCCTATCACAGTATGATGCTCTCTTGTATACAGTATAATGCCCCCTTAATAGCCCCCAAACTCATGGCTCCAACACTTTATGATGGCCCCCTCACTGTAATATCCACACTGTATGATGGCCCCCTAGATAGCCTTCATATAGTATAATGCACCAGATAGTCCTCAATATAGTATAATGTACTCCTCAAAGGCCTCTATAGTATAATGAATTCCCCATAGGCATAGTCTATATAGTATAATGCACTCCCCATAGGCAGACTCTATATTGCATAATGCATTCCCCATAAGCAGACTCTATATTGTATAATGCACCCCCAGGCAGACTCTATAGTATAATGCACTCCCATAGGCAGACTCTGTATAGCATAAGGCAGCCCCTATAGGCAGATTCTATGGAATAATGCACCCCCCATAGGCAGGCTCTATAGTATAAGGCAGCCCCATAGGCATACTCTATAGTATAAGGCAGCCCCATAGGCAGACTTTGTAGTATAATGCAGCCCCCATAGGCAGACCCTAAAGTATAACGCAACCCCCATAGGCAGACTCTATAGTATAAGGCAGCCCCCATAGGCAGACTCTATAGTATAAGGCAGCCCCCATAGGCAGACTCTATAGTATAAGGCAGCCCCCATAGGTAGACTTTATAGTATAATGCAGCCCCTATAGGCAGACTCTATAGTATAAGGCAGCCCCCATAGGCAGACTCTATAGTATAAGGCAGCCCCCATAGGCAGACTTTGTAGTATAAGGCAACCCCCATAGGCAGACTCTGTAGTATAAGGCAGCCCCATGGGCAGACTCTATAGTATAAGGCAGCACCCATAGGCAGACTCTATAGTATAAGGCAGCCCCCATAGGCAGACTCTATAGTATAAGGCAACCCCCATAGGCAGACTCTATAGTATAAGGCAACCCCCATAGGCAGACTCTGTATAGTATAAGGCAGCTCCATAGGCAGACTCTGTATAGTATAAGGCTGTCCCCATAGGCAGACTCTGTATAGTATTAGTCAGCCCCTATAGGCAGACTCTATGGAATAAGGCAGCCAGTATAGACAGACTCTATAGTATAAGGCATTCTCCATAAAAATAAATAAATACAATACTCACCTGAGTCACCTCTTCTCCTCATTCCTCCTCTGCTCTGAGCGCCCATGCATCTCCAGACCGCGGGCGCCTAGTAGTGACGTCATCGCAAAACAGCAGCTGACAGCACACGGGAGTATCAGGGATGCACGTTCAAAGGTTCAAGGATCCAATTGAACAGAAGAATCCAAAAAAGAAATAGGAACAGCATCCAATCCAGGTAGAAATGTAACAAATTCTTTATTCTGCCATCATAAAATACAACGTTTCGGCCATCTTGTGGCCTTTTTCAAGTATCCGCTGAAACGGAGAGAGGGATGATGGGAGAGGGAGCTTATCGCTCTTTTTCTCATCAATTCAGTCAGCTGTATCGGTATGCAGTCGATACAGTTGCACTTGCGATGATGGGCGGGGCCCACTGCTGGCACTGGGCCCTCCCTGCCTGCTCAGTGGCCCCATAGCAGCCAGGCTGCAGTGCAGGAGATTGAGTCTCCCTGCTCTGCTGCAGAATGTAACTGTATTGGCAAGCTGTACACGCCATACAGCTACAGTAGCGTAGCTCCGGGTGGGCCCCCTCATAGTGCGGGGCCTGGGGCGACTGCCCCCTCTGCCCCCCCGGTAGCTATGTTACTGTCTGTTGCATTTCTTAAGTAGAACAGACTGAATGTTATTCAGTGGCCAAGTACTTTGGCTTGCGAAAGTATTATCCCCACTTGGAATTTTCTTAGTTGTTTCCTACCTCACAACCTGGAATTTCACCGTTTTTTTGAGGGTTTGCATTAGTTCATGAAAAGAACAGGCGTACAACTACAAGTATGAACATTTAGTTTTCTTTTTATTGTGAAGCAAACAACAAATAGGACAAAATAACGAAAACTTCAGGGAACTTTTCATCCCCTAAAGTCAGTACTTTGTAGAGCCTCCTTTTGCAGCAATTAGAGCTGCAAGTCACTTTGCATAAGACTTTAAGAGCTTTCCACATCTTGTCATTGGGATTTTTGCCCATTCCTCAACGTAAAACTACTCTACCTCCTTCAGGACAAATGGTTTCGTCTGGTAAACCGCAATCTTCAAGTCTAACCACAGAATCTCAATTGGATTAAGGTCTGGGCTTTGACTAGGCCACTCCAAAACATTTACGTTTCCCCTTAAACCACTCGAGTGTTGCTTTAGCAGTATGCTTTGGGTCATTGTCTTATTGGAAGTTGAACCTCCATCCCAGTCTCAAATCACTGACAGACTGAAACAGGTTTTGTTCAAGCATATCCCTGTATTTTGCACCATCCATCTTCAACTCGGACCATTTTCCCTGCTGCCTAAAAACATGGTGTTGTTGTCGTGATGAGCTGTGTTGGTTTGCTGCCGGACATAGCATTTACCTTGGTGGTCAAAAAATGGTTGGAGTCTCCCAACATGTTCTTTTGGCAAACTCAAAATGAGCCTTACAATTTTTGTGTGTAAGTAAAGGCTGTTTTATGCCCACTCTAGCATAAAGATCACCACTATGGAGTGTACGGCTTATTGTGATCGCATGGACAGATACTCCAGTCTCTGCTAGGGAACTTTGCAACTTCTTCTGGTTTACCTTTGGTCTCTGTGCTGCCTCTCTGAATAATGCCCTCCTTGCCCAGGCTGAGAGTTTTGGTGGGCGGCTCTCTTGGCAGGATTGTTGTGGTACCATGTTCTTTCCATTTGATGATAATGGATTTGATGGTGCTCCAGGGGATCATCAGAGATTGGGATATTTTTTTATAATCTAACCCTGACTTGTTCTTCTTAACAACATTGTCCCTGACTTGTTTGGAGATCTCCTTGGTCTTCATGGTGTTTGGTTACTGGTGCCTCTTGGTTAATGGTGTTGCAGCCTCTGTGGCCTTTCAGAAAAGGTAAAGTGTATATACTGACAGACATGTGACACTTAGATTGCACACATGTGGACTTACTCTCACTAAGCATGTGACTTATGAAGGCAATTGCTTGCATCAGAAGTTTTAACCCTTTAAAACCCTGGCAATTTCCTGTTTTTGTTTTTTGCTCCTTTCTTCCCAGAGACATAACTTTTTTATTTTTCAGTCAAAATGGCTATGTGAAGGCTTGTTTTTTATGGATAAGTTGCAATTATGAATGACATGATTGTTTTTAACATATTGAGTACTGGAAAACATGAAAAAAAACTCCAAGTGTGGTGAAATTGCAAAAAAAAGTGCAATTCCACACTTTTGTTTTTTTTTACCATGTTCACTAAATGAATAAATGACCTGCCATTATGATTCTCCAGGTCATTATGAGTTCATAGACACTAAACATGTCTAGGTTTCTTTTGATTTAAGTAGTGAAAAAAATCCAAACTTTGGTAAAAAAAAAAGGTGTAATTTTCCGAGACCCGTAGAGTCTCCATTTTTTATGATTTGGAGCTTACTTTTTACACACCGAGCTGACATTTCTATTGATACCATTATGGTGTATATATGATCTTTTGATCGCCCGTTATTGCATTGTATTGCAATGTAGCTGTGACTAAAAAAACGCAATTCTGAACGTGGCAATATCAAATATGTGTATGCTTTTTAATTATTTTATTTTGAATGGGGTGAAAGGGGGGTGATTTGAGCTTTTACTTTTTTTTATTTTTTAAAAACATTTTTCTTTTACTTTTTGCACGCTTCAATAGTCTCCATGGGAGACTAGAAGCTTCAGTTATCCGATCGGCTCTGCTACTGTACATACAGGTGATGATCAGATCGCCTGTATGTAGCAGAAATGCTCACTTGCTATGAGCGACAACCACCAGTTGGCGCTCATAGCAATCTGGCTATGACATCCATAGAGACCTCTGGTGTTCAAGCCAACTTATTGGTGACCAGTGATCACGTGATGGGGTCACAGATGGGCAGGATTTCCGGCGCATATTTCAAATAATCTGTATTGCACTTCTAAACTAAGAAATCTTTAAGTTTTTGCACAATCTCATTAACATGAGTGTAACATGGTCTTCTCTTCAGAGTTTCGTTATTTTTGTTGTTGGCCTTCACATGCTATACCCGACACCTGTGTCCAGCACCCAATCATTTATGTATGTATTGATGATGCTTAGATACTGGTTCATTCGCTGTGGTGTGCTATAATAACACTGCATTGAGTCAGATGAGTTGTGCTGATATTGGTGTAACACCATCCTAGCGTATGTTCATGACTATCTGTATGAATGGGTCCGATGAGGCTAAAGTGTATGGGTGGCGTGATGACTTTATAGCTCATATGATATCTGTTTCATTTTGATATTTTCCTTTTTTTTGCACTGAAAGAATAACATTTTTGGCTAACAGGCTAATGATGTCTGCTGGAGTGGTATCATCATCTTTTCCAAAATGGCACCTTTTAATTTTCTAGCTCATGGAGAGTTCTTTATATACATAGTATTATCCTGCCCTTTATTACTATGGCACTATCATTTCTAAACCAACAAGGTAACCCCATCTGACTGTTTTGATTAAGTCGTTGTTATTTGTGACGGAGTGTACACCACATCAGGTATGGTTTTCATACACAATAAAGAGGTCTTTTATTCATTTGGTGTGATCACTCTTGCTTTTAATGTATTCATGCTTTGGGTACTGTAGCATAGCTACCGGGGGGCATCGCGCCATGCGTGAACTCTGACTTCCTGTGTGGCATCAGTGTTATGAGAGTGCATTGGTCTGCCGGAGCCTTGCCCGTTTTATCATCAGGATACTGGATTAGGTGGGTATATGATGTTTTTTAATTTTAGGTAAAATTTTTGGGGGTATCATAAACAGTGGAGGACTCTGAAATAGTGTGGGGTTTTCATGCTTTATAGAGACTAATGAGGGGGTCTTATAAAGTGTGGAGCCCATTATACAGTACAGGAGCTAAAGTGGGGTTCATTATATCATTTGGGGGGCTAATGTGGGGCCCATTATTCAGTATGAGCTAATGTGGGGGCAATTATACAGTTTGGGTCTAATGTGGGGGCCATTATACAGTTTGAGGATTACTGTTGGGGCCATTAAATAGTGCGGGAGCTTATGAGGGGGCCATTAAACAGTTTGCCGGCTAGTGTGCGGACTACTGTGAAGGCCATTGTACAGTGTGGAAGCCATTATACAATGTGGATTCTACTGTGGGGTCTATTTTATACTGTGAGGTCTTCGGTGAATGTCATTATACTTTGTTTTGGGGGAGCAGTAGGGACATCATACTATGTATAGAGGAGCTGTTTTGGTATCATACTGTGTATAGCAGAGATGTAGGTCCATCATACTGTGTTTAGGGGAGCTGTGGGCCCACCATATTCTGTATAGAGGAGCTGTATATTGGGGGATTCAGCAGACATTATTAAATGTTAAGTGGGCACTTGACGTTGGTATTGTCAAGTTGTTTACCTGAGGGAGAGTAAGCATCTTAACGACCGATAACACCCCCCGTCTACAAACCCCTTACGCCGCTCACCAAGACACGGAGACCAGTATTTCTTTTGGAATTTTATATGGCCACAGCAGCCTTTTATTAAATACAAACAACAGTAAACATTGTATTAAATAAAATAAAATACAATATCTTGAACACTGCTGAGGAGTCCTTGAAGCCACAAGATCATAGTGAATTATCCTGAAATGCTGTGAACAAAACTCCATCATCTTACTCCCAGCCGTTACCCCACAGGCTCGGGAGCACCAAAACACCGAGATATATTGTCCACTAAGCTACTTGGGGATCCGCCCACTTTGTCGGAAACTCCCCGTCCACCTTTCACCAGATCACCACAAACTGTAATGTATGTGATACAGTTCATATAGCGTCTTGTGCTTGGGTGCGATGAAAATACTTGAGACACAGGTTGAAAAAGAAAGTCTTGTATTGCTTCATACAAATTGGCAAAAATAAACATACAGGTTGCAAACACAGAAGCAGGAGACACAGCAGGCCAAAGTAATCTAAGTTCATCAATAACTCTCCACAACAGATTCAGATCTTCTTCTATGTTACCGCAAGTCCATGCAACCGTGAGGCTTTCAAGAGCAGAGTTCAGAGTCCACAAGAGCTCCAGAGTTTCTCAGTAGAAATGGCTGGAGTACAAAGTCCAAGGCTTCAGGAGTCAGAACACAGGTTCACTGCAGGCCAGATTCTGAAGCACTGATTGCTCAGGTGTGGCTGTTTAAGAAGCAAACGGAGAGAATCAGGGCGGGAACATGCAAGCTGGAAAACTCCATTTTAACTGAGGGCAAGATAGCTGCAGCAAAACAGAAAGCAAAATGGCCGACGAACAAACTGAGTTTCAGAAACAGATATACAGAACCTTACATTACTCCCCCCTTAGGGGCAACCTCCGGATGACCTCAGACCAGGCTGTGTGGGTACCTCTGATGAAACTGACGGAGCAAGCGAGGAGCATTAACGTTATTGACTGGCTCCCATGAGTTGTCCTCCACTGGGTAGCCCTGCCATTTGATCAGATATTGTAACTGATTTCTATACAACCTGGAATCTAAAATCCTTTCCACCACAAATTCTTCCTGACCATCGACTAGCACTGGGTCAGGGCAAGGAGAAGAACGTCCAGGAAACGTATTGGGTGTTGCAGCCTTTAGTAGGGATACATGAAAGACAGGGTGGATTCTCATAGTTCTGGGCAATTGAAGACGACAAGCAACGGCACTTATAATCTTACTGATTTTATAGGGTCCAATGTACTTATGTCCCAACTTAGATGATGGAATCCTTAACTTAAGATTTCTGGTTGACAGCCAGACCAGGTCTCCTACCTTAAAAACTGGTGCAGGTTTACGAAATTTATCTGCTGCCTTCTTGTACCTTTCCTGAGCCGATTCCAGATTCTCCTTTAGAAGATCCATATTCTTCTGTAAAGTCGTGACTCTTTCAGCCACTGCTGGCAAAGGCGTCTCTATGGGAAATCGTGGTAGAATATTAGGATGATAACCTAAATTAGAGAAAAAAGGAGACTGTTTAGTGGAGGCACTCTGAGAGTTGTTGTAAGAGAACTCAGCCAATGGAAGTAGATCCACCCAATCATCCTGTAGGTGGCAGATAAAACAGCGGAGATACTGCTCCAGGGTTTGATTGGTTCGTTCGGTTTGTCCATTAGTCTGGGGATGAAAAGCAGAAGAAAGGTTTACTTTAATGTCCAATGCTGCACAGAAATTTTGCCAAAACCTAGAAGTGAATTGCACCCCTCGATCCGAAATAACCTCATCCGGTACTCCATGTAAACGAAACACATCTTTAATCATCAAATCTGATGTCTGTTTTGCAGTGGGTAAGCCGACACAAGGGATAAAATGAGCTGCCTTTGTTAAACGATCAACCACCACTAGAATAGTGTTCTTCCCTTGAGAGGTTGGTAATTCGACAATGAAGTCCATAGAAATGGATCCCCACGGGCGGGACGGGGTGGGAAGAGGCTGTAACAGACCAGTTGGTGAAGAGCGAGGTGTTTTGCATCTTGCACAAACCTCACATGAAGTGACATAATCCAAAACATCCTTCCTACAAGTGGGCCACCAAAAGAAACGAGAAAGAAATTCCTGTGTCTTTAGAATTCCTCTATGCCCGGCTATTTTGGAATCATGAATGAGTTGCAATACTCTCAATCTGACTGTTTCAGGTATATACAGACGTTGTCCCAGAATCCACACACCATTCTTAAAGACAAGACTTACGTCCCTTGGGGTTGAGCCAAAAAAGAATCCGCATGGTATGCTTCCTTGATGTCTTTAATTAGGTCTTGATGATGAATCACTCCTAGGAATCTAGAGTCAGAAGAATAGTTTTAGGAGGAGTAATTGGACGTGTCTCTGCTGAGTAAATCCTAGAGAGTGCATCAGCCTTCCATTGCGCGATCCTGGTCTATAAGAAATAATAAAATTAAATTGGTTTAAGAAAAGATTCCAGCGAGCCTGGCGAGGAGTCAGGCACTTAGCCGACCTGATAAACTCAAGATTACGATGATCTGTCAGAACGACTATTTGCTGTGCAGCTCCTTGCAGAAGGTGTCTCCATTCTTTGAAGGCGGCAATAATGGCCAACAACTCTCTATTGCCCACATCGTAGTTCTTCTCAGCCGAAGAATAACTGCTGGGAAAAGAAGGCACAGGGATGCAAGACATTCTTCTCACCTGTTCTCTGAGAGAGTATAGCTCCCACGGCACAGTCTGAAGCATCCACCTCTATTATGAAGGCAAGCTCTGGGTTGGGATGTACTAGAATAGGTGCAGTGGTAAATTTATCTTTTAGACGGGAAAATGCTTCCTGGGCTTGGGGAGTCCAGGAGAACTTAGACTCTTTCCGGGTAAGTTGGGTGATAGGTGACACTACCTCAGAGAAATTTCTAATGAAACGTCTATAGAAGTTTGCAAACCCGATGAAGCGCTGTACCTCCTTCACATTTCTAGGACTTGGCCAATCATTGATGGCTTGGGTTTTACTTCCATCCATACTAATTCCTTGTGTAGACAGTACATACCCCAGAAATTGAATTTCGGTCTTATGGAATTCACACTTTTCAAGCTTGATGTAAAGATGATTTTGTCTTAGACGTTCCAAGACCATTCTCACATGTCCATGATGTTCCTCTGTGGAGTTAGAAAAAATTAAAATATCATCCAAATAAATTACCACGAATGTATCTAGGAGATCCCTGAAGATGTCATTCACCAAGTGTTGGAAAGTGGCTGGGGCGGTACTCAGACCAAAAGGCATAACCAGATATTCAAAGTGTCCATAGCGTGACCTGAATGCAGTCTTCCATTCATCCCCAGGTCTAATACGGACTAAGTTATAGGCCCCACGAAGATCTAGTTTAGAAAAAATTTTAGCATGTCGCACTCTCTCCAATAACTCAGGGATTAAAGGCAATGGATAACGGTTTCTAATAGTAACCTTATTAAGTTCCCTATAGTCTACGCATGGTCTCAGGGATCCATCTTTCTTCTTTACAAAGAATATGGGTGCCCCTGCAGGAGATGAAGAGGGGCGTATGAAGCCCTTGGCTAGATTTTCGTCTATGTACTCTTTTAAAGCCTTCAGCTCGGGCCCCGCCAGGGGGTAGATCTTACCAAAAGGTATCTCTGCTCCAGGCAATAAATTCAATTGGACAATCATATGGACGGTGAGGAGGAAGCTGGTCAGCGTTCTTCTTGTCACATAAATCCACATAGTCCTGGTAATACAGCTGTAATTCAGGGACTGACATGGTTCCTTAGGAAACAGAGCAAGCTGAAATTTTTTGACTCATCTGTTTCTCTGGGAAGTGTAATTCTTGGTCTCCCAGTTAATGGTAGGATTCTGAGCCTGCAGCATGGTAGCCCTAGAATAATGGGAAAGTGAGGAGAAGAGATAAGCATAAAGGACAGTTTCTCTTGATGATCTTTACCATAAAGAACCTTAAAAGGCTCTGTTTCCTGATCCACTGGTCCAGAGGTCAGCAGGAGCCATCCACATTTCCATCTGTACGGGAGCACCTTCTTCACTGAACGTATTCCTGTTTTTAGAGCAAAGGAGACATCCATAAAATTTCCACTTGCACCTGAGTCGATCAGGCAGAGCTAGAAAACCCGGCTGAGTCAACCCAGAGTTTGATGGAAAGAAAACAGTGAGAATTGTTTTTTCTTACAACTCAGCTGGGACACCTCTGAGGAAACTTGAAAGAATAGCACTTTTACACAGTCAAACGTCCCAAGTAACGGAGTTTAAGTCGAGAAATCAAGATCTGTTGCGGCAGCTATCTCTGGAGCTGAGGCTCGACCTGACAGATCCCCTCTCGCAACACTCACAATGAATGAGTGCTGCAGTAGATCTTGCGAGAACGGCTGGGACAGTTAATAATAAAGTGCCCTGACTTACCACAGTAAAAACATAGATTCTCCTTAAAACGATGTTCCTTGCGTGCATCACTAACCCGTCGTAGTAAAGAGTCACCTGCATGGGTTTTCAGGTTCAGGTTCCCGTGTAATCCTATTCAAAGGGTTTCCTTACTGGAGAGGAAGGTAGGAAAAGGTTAGTACGTTTGCTTTCGAACCATCTCTCTTGCCTGCTTTCCCAGTTAAACGAGTATCAATACGGATGCAGTAGTTAATAAAGTCACCTAACGCAGTGGAGGGTCGGCACGAGCAAATTCTCTTAATTAGTGGGGATAACCCCTTTCGAAAAATAGATTTTTTGGCGGAATTGTCCAGGTGGTATCAAGGGCCCATCTCCTGAAATCCAAGGCATATTCAGCTACTGAGTGCTTACCTTGGCGCAAAGCTAACATGGGTGCTTCAGCTGTTGCACCTCGATTGGGGTCATCAAACACCTGCCCCATGGGTGAAATAAAGTCATCAAGGTGATTCAAACAATCATCCTCAGTCTCAATCAAGGGTTTGCCCATATCAAACCTTGTTGGTAAAACAACATAAATATAGTAAGCACCTTAGATCGTTCAGTAGGAAATTGTGAAGCAGTGCAGAAAAAAAAAGATTACATTGAATTTAAAAAATCCCCTGAATTTTTCACGTTTCACCACCAAAACGAAAAGGGGCAACTGGGAATCCCAGAACTCGGGCCATGGCAGGGGCCTGGCTTGCCCTCCAGAAACCTCAATCCTGGCTCGCAAATCCTGATAGTCTGTCCAACCACTTGCAAATTGTGAATTATTTAGGTCCTGAAGATTTGTAAACGGGTCTTTATATTCTGCAAATCTGCAAGGGTATTATCAGTCACTCCACAAAGTTCCTTTATGCGGGCCTCCATTTTCCAGATCTTTTAAGACAGGATACTGGAAGAAGAGAGAGAGAGAAAAAAAAAACAATAGTGTTCACCTGTGGCAACACTGAAGAAAGAAAAAACTTTAGGGAACTGCTCACCTGGAATGGTTGTGAGAAGTCACAACCACTATCATCAAGAAAGCTTTCAACCAGACACTGATATCCAGAGTTTCAGCAGACAAAAGAGAAAGGAAAAAAAAAAAAAAAAAAAAATAGTGTTTACCTGTTGATAACTCTGCAGAAAAAAAAAACTTTAAAGGGAATTGCTCACCTGGAAGGTTGTGAGAAGTCACAACCACTGTTATCACAGAAAGTACAAACCGGACATCCGATATCCACAGTACAGCAGACAAGCCTTTCCAACCCAGCAGACACTAACGTTTTGGCTTCAGAATCTTGTAATGTATTGATACAGTTCATATAGCGTCTTGTGCTTGGGTGCGATGAAAATACTTGAGACACAGGTTGAAAAAGAAAGTCTTGTATTGCTTCATACAAATTGGCAAAAATAAACATACAGGTTCAAACACAGAAGCAGGAGACACAGCAGGGCCCAAAATAATCTAAGTTCATCAATAACTCTCCACAACAGATTCAGATCTTCTTCTATGTTACCGCAAGTCCATGCAACCGTGAGGCTTTCAAGACAGAGTTCAAGTCCACAGACTCCAGAGTTTTTTCAATAGAAATGGCTGGAGTACAAAGTCCCAAGGCTTCAGGAGTCAGAACACAGGTTCACTGCAGGCCAGATCTGAAGCACTGATTGCTCAGGTGTGGCTGTTTAAGAAGCAAACGGAGAGAATCAGGGCGGGGAAAATGCAAGCTGGAAAACTCCATTTTAACTGAGCAAGATAGCTGCAGCAAAACAGAAAGCAAAATGGCCGACGAACAAAACTGAGTTTCAGAAACAGATATACAGAACCTTACAA